>JAVDPK010017971.1:0-11429 GCA_034780415.1 Cichlasoma orientale | reverse complement strand
TGTGTGTGTGTGTGTGTGTGTGTGTGTGTGTGTGTGTGTGTGTGTGTGTGTGTGTGTGTGTGTGTGTGTTTTCATGAAAAACGTGTGAATTTCAGCAGAATCACCTGGAGGGGGTTGGGGTGGATAATGGGCGTGCCAAGCATACAACCAGAGACTGGGATATGATTCAGGCAGAAAATCAGTCCAGATTCCTGGAGATATTGAACATAAATAAATAACCAGACTGTATCTGAAGTCATTCTGGATTTTTACAGTATTACCTTTTTCAGGTTTTGGGGCTCATCACTTATAAGTCAGATTGTGTTCCTGGTTTTAGGGCATCTTTCATCTGACTTGCATTAGATGGTGGTTTGATCAAAAGGAAGCTAATCTTGAGTTAATGTGCACAGCTGGCAAATTGCCCAGTAGCAGTTTATAATATTATTAGCATTTAAAATACCAATTTGACTACTTTTGTCTTAATTTGATGATGCATAACTTCACTTGAGTTTTTAATGTCACAATTATTTAAAAGTAACAATAATCTAGATTTAAAAGGAAAAAAAATACAATGTTGCTTTTGTGTCCTTTGCAGGCTGACACACGGGAAACACTTAAGTGATACAGTAATGACTATAACAAACATAACAGCACACCATATTGGAGATCAGCCTCATTTCAAAGAGCCAATCTTCACTGTTGTTGTTATGATAAAAAAAAAAACATGTACAGAAAGGGGACTTGAATTGAAGGGATAATTCAATTTCTTGAGGGTCTTTAGTTCACTGGATGTTGTGGAGGTAGAGAAAGGACATGTGTATACTGTAGCTTTCAGCTCTTTACTTTTGCTGTTGCAGTAATCATTGTTTTACCTGCCTGCAAGATGGCATCCGACACTGAAGTGTGACAGAACATTCCCACTCACTCTGCCCTCTAAGTGGGAACCTGTCATTCACTCTCTGCCCACTGACTGGCTTTCATTCCACTTTGATCATCTCTGCAAGTACAAGACACAGGCTCTCTTGACAAACAGCAGTGAGAGGCTTCCTGAATAAAGCCTGGTCAATAACACACGAATCATTTGTATAATCACAGATGTGACAGTTTGGGTGTACAGAGTTGCCTCTCTCCTTGCATCAATGCCAAGTATATTTATAGTGTGTGCAGGTATTGTGACGGCACACTGTTGGCTTTTAGTTACATAAAGGTCTTTTAAATATCCAGGTTTCTTTGTGCTGCTCTCAGCTATAGCGTATGCAAACAAACCGGCGCACAGAGGACTGTGCGATCCAGACAGCCTTCGATTGGATAACAGCTTACATAATCAGGCTGCTTGGGAAGAGTACAGTAGATGGCATAAGGCAAAGACAATCTGTGTCATCTAAGTGTCACCCAAGTGGGATGCTTAGAGAACAAGTATTTCAAGAAGATTCACCAAGCTACCTGCCTTTTGGCATTAATATCACCAAGTCTGTGTGCAAAGTCCTTCCACTAAAGGAGACTGTGCGTTCAAGGTTGCGGCTCCTAAACTTTGGAATGTACTACCATTACATTTGACATCTGTGGACTCTACTGAACCTTTTAAAGAGAAGCTCAAGACTATTTTGTACATGCTTAATTTTTAACTAGTGGTTTGTGTGTATTACTATTGTATTACTGTGTATTACTGTTTTTCTTTTCTTGTGGAGCACGTTGTGATCTTTATCTGGAAATGTGCTAAATAAAGAAATTTTACTTGCATGCTTACAAAGTTTAGTAACTGCATGCTGGTTTTACACCAACTAAACACGATTAAAAGATTAAGTAAATGTTGCTACAGCTTTACTGATAATGAATACTTATACTGATAACAAATACTTTTATTGATATACTGATAATGAATACTCTCAGAAAACTGCTCAACTGGCTCAATTTAGGAGATCATTTGTTCCAAGAGCCATCAGACTTTTTAATGTTTCATTCAGGGGACGTTAATCAGGTACCTGATTAACCTGACATACAATCATCATTACATACTGTATGTTGATATTTGGTACTCTGTAAATCAGACACTTTATCACTGCATATTATTGTAGATTACTGCACTTGCATTGTTGCACATCCATCTCTGCACTGATGATTATCCATTTGTATATGTATTCTGCACTACTGGACTCATTCATCAATTTTATTTATTTATTTTTGTTTTCTTTGTTTGTTTTCGAGCACTAAGCCCTTGTACAGCTTAGTACAGTTTCTATAGTTTGTATAATTTATCCAGCTACCTCTATTGTTTGCATTTTTACCATATTGTTTGTATTTATTGTGTGACTTAAGCTGCTTGCTCTCCCTCTTTCTCTCTGAAAACAACATATGTACTCTGACCCTCTTAAAAGGGCCAGACTACGTAATATCAGCATGATAATGCCTGAGCCGAAAGATGGCGGGCAATCATGATTAAAAATGGGAGATGGGCCGCCAACACCAAAACAGCTCCATGAAGCTAAATTTGAGCAAAACAGTGCTTTGAGTTAAACTGTAATGTAAGCAAAGAATAACAGTTATTGCCCACCCAGTTATCTAGCTTAGATTGTTAGCAGGGCATCTGAGGAAGATAGAGTTTTTGCTGTGCTATAGTTTGTAGTGTGAGGAGGAAAATATGATATGAGCAATGTGACTATTACAATTTCCCATCCTTTAGACAGAAATAAGTTTTATCGCTGTATGTTAGTGCTCAATCATGTTGTCAGGTCACACAAACTGCAGACTGAGATTTAACTTGAATACTGTTTAACGACTGTATTGTTGTCAGTGAATTAAATGGCATATCCATTGGAGGTGTTTTTGAAACACAGCTTTGTTTGGTTTTGTTCAAAACAGACATTTTGCATTTAAAAAAATAATCTCTTACTCTAAAATTAAAAGAATGAATTTGTGCAGTATTCTCAGTTTTCCTCTTGCAGACAAAGAGGATACAATCAAACACAACAGTATAAATGGTTAAATTATACTTTTACATGTCATCCCCCTAAATTCCCTTTCATATAGCATGACTTGTCCAGGCATGCCTCTTAATTTCAGTATTTAATATTTAATAATCTCAAAATGCGACAGGATAACATGACATCAAACACATAAATTAATAAATCAATTGGCAGCTACAGTATCATCCTGAAGAAAACAGTCTGCTTCGATGATAGACTTCTTTTGCTACCTTCCTGTGGAGATCACAAGATCTGAAAGTCTTCAAGCAGGGAAAAAGGCAACCCCTCTTCCATTTACTGAGAATGCTTTTGAAAAACTCTTTACAGAGTCTCATCAAGTATGTGATAACGACTCACTTCTGTGACAGGAATAGCAACGTGGATCTCAAATTCTCACTTGTAAATCATGCAGTGAATGATAGTCAGGTTTGGAGGATAAGCGGAAGAGGATGGATGGATGGATGGATGGATGGATGGATGGATGGATGGATGGATGGATGAAGTTTATACATGTGCCTGGTCTGCCTCTCTCTTCCCAGCAAACATGCCTATGTGGGCCCACAGTGGGTAGCTATGGGTCAACTGTGGGGCTGTGTGGGCAGGGCAAACCCACACTTATCCCATGTGGGCCCCAGCTGGGTGTTCCCCCAAAGGGCCGACAAGAATTGTGCCTTTTGGGGAAACCCACTACACTTGGCGCCTGTAAATGATCGGCATGGGGCCCAAAGCAATTTTGCCCTTTTAGGTTCCTGTGAATGTTTTCTGTAGACAACCGATAGTGGGCTTGCCCACAGAAAAGCCATATAAGGACTCCAAAGGGCAAAACAATTACGCGATACTGCCATATCCACAGTTTATAAGCATCTACTGATTCCTGTGCTCTTCCTCCATCTTGCTCTTAGTCCTTACAGTCTTGGTCACTCTGGACAAAAGCTGGTCACTATTTTCCACCTCTGAGCGAGAACCCACGGTCACTTATGTCCCGTTATCCGTGACACAAGTCTGTCACAGCATCCTGACATAGCTTTAGACATGGTCAGTTTGGCTGGTCATGGGAAGACAGCTTGTCTCCTTTCTGCACACAGTGGGCTTTGTACAAAAACATGGATCAGTTATGAGGAACCTATCACTGTGAATCAGCTCCTGTGTCCACAGCATAAGGGATTTATTCACTGCGGGTATTCTTTCAACAAAGCCTTTGACAGTGTGGAAGACCCCTGGCTGCGCTGTGGTGGGGGAACACAGCCATACAGATTGAGTGGGGAATGCCATTCAGTTTGTGCAGCACAGAGCAGCATTTCTAAATATATCTGTTTGATTGGCTCCTTTGTAGACTGGAATCCAACAGTATGATAGGGCTTGTGCCTTTATCATGACTGACTACTGAGTGTATTCCACTGCACATGCAGTGGGAGAACAAAAAGGGTATAAATACCACACAGCAGAGGGGCTTTAACTTTGAAGTACGTAAATAAATTCCAACTACAGTGCCACAGCTGCACTGGCTGGACATATGATGATTTTACCAGTATGTGTCAGCTTGAAGAGATTTGTGATCGTGATTATTTTCATATGTTCTTGAAGTAGCATGCAGTGTTGAATGCAGGGATGTAGGCTTCAGCAGGAAATCTACACTGTAACCGGAAACCCCTCTGAACCCTACACCGTAACCTACAACATAGCACGTCAACGATTGTGATTGACCTGTTCAGCATTGAAGATTCCTCCTGTGCATTTCTTGCCACTTTTTCACAGCAGTTTTAAAATTTATCAGTGAGAGAATAACAATCATCTCACTATACAGAATATCAATCATAGCATCCATGTAAGGACTCACAAATATCAGTTAATACCTGGAGGGGAGATTGCTGAAATGATCGGAATGGACATGAGGGAATATACAAAGAAACTGAAAAACTGGAGGGAAAAATATGTTTGAACCTGAAAAACAAAACAAAACTAAACCAAAGAGCGAGGACCCAGGAGGGACAAAATGATCCCTAAAAACCTAAACCGTCTTATACTTTGTGCATGATGTTCCCATGGCAACAATATAATGGACAACACTTCAAAAACAGCAGCCCAAATTAATAAGTTTACACTCAAGTTTGTTTTTATTAATTTTTCTCCAGTGCCACAACTACATAATATAAGATGGAAGAAATGAACAGGAAGGATCTTTGCAACAGATGACATAATGAGTATTCAGACCATTTTTTAATATATAAAGCCCGCATTTTTCACATTGAATAACTTGTAATAATGAAGCAAAGATCAGCTCATAAAATGAAATCCCACAAAAGTATTCAGACCCTTTGCTATGGCTCCAAATTATGGTCAGATTCTTTCTGTTTCTTTTCAACAGCCTTATGTGTCTAGAACGTCAAGCCTACTGAATATACACAGCTCAATCAGCAAATTACGTTTCGCATAGTTTAAAGTGGCACACTTCTGTTTACATAAAATATGGCTGTATAGTAAGATCGACAAGCATTTTTATTATTTTTATTTATTTATTTGTAATTTTGCCTCTGCGCACACATTTAAAACAACGGCCATTTTTATACATGGTCCTCCATATTCAGAGGCTCAAAAGTAATTGGACAATAGACTGATAAAGAGCTGCGTGGCCAGGTGAGACCTGTTCCCCATAATTCCACAACAAATTAAGCAAATGAATGTTTTTGACTTGAGTGTTGCATTTGTACTTGTATTTGGTAACTCTTTGCTGGAACTCTTAACATGGGTTTCAAAGAGAAGGAGTGGCCAAGTAAACAGTATGGTACATTCTGAAAAATGAAGCAATGCACTGGCCAGCTCAGCAACACGAAAAAGCCCTGAAAGACCTGAGAAGACAATTAAAATGGATGATTGCAGTATTCTTTCCTTGGTTTAGAAAAGCCTTCATAACATCTAAAAGTCAAGAACACCCTTGAGGAGGTATCACTGTCAGAGTCTACAATCAAGAGACACTTTGATGAATATAAGTACAGACGATTTACAACAAGGTGCAAACCACTTGTTACAGTCAGGAAAAGGAAGGCCACATTACACTTTTCCAGAAACTAAGAGCAGTTCTTCAAAAATATTTTGCTGGACACACAAAGGAAAAGAGTCCCACAAATAAGCAGAAACTGAAGCCATCTGCAGTAAAGGTCTGGCAGAGGATCTCAAAGCAGCATAGGCAACATTTGGTGATGTTGATGGGTTCTACACTTATACAGCACTTTTCTACTCTAGTTGAGCACTGAAAGTGCTTTATGCAACACATTTGCATTCACCAATCAGCTGTTTTCTATATTACAGTGCTTTCTATCTAACATTCACACACATGCATACTCTGACTTGGGGTTCAGTATCTTGCCCAAGGATACTTTGGCTGGATACTTTTGACTGGAGCAGCCAGGAATCGAACCACCAACCGTCCAATTAGTAGATGACCTGCTCTACCTCCTGAGCCACAGCCACCCTGTGATGGCTTTAAAATCCATTGTGGTGGTATACAGAGGCAAAACTTAAAAAAAGAAAGGAAAGCAGAAAAAGTGTGATTGTCCAAGTACTTCTAGGCCTAACCGTAGCTTCCAGGTCTGAAATGAAGCTAGTGTGGAAGATTCCTAAAAACCTGTGTTCTCATCATGCACTCCTCTAACTTCAAAAGAGGTACAGAAGGTTCTATAAAAACTAGGAATTGATCCTACTCCTCCAATATGGCCTCAGTAAACAGTGTGTTCTAAATTACTAGTTTTAAGTCTTACTGAATACAACATGATCAGTTTGAAAACTATGATTTTAATTCAGTCAGAAAATGATACTGAAGCAGGGTATGCTTTAGGAAAATATTTAAGACTGAAAAGTTGTCAGAATATGAGTGTGCAGCATCATGCTAGTGGTCAGAACTGGGAAAAGGAAAGGTGCGGCCAAATACAGATATGTTCTTCAAAAAGACCTTGGACTGCTAATGGTTACCCCTTTGAAAAGAGCTGAGAACATCCTGAAGCAATGTGTTTTCGTTGAAAACAACAACAACGGCAACAAAAACAGAAAACATGCCAAATGGAATATGAGGCTGATAAGCTTGCGGAGTTCCATTACTCAATTGTTTAATAATATCTTTGTAATAAGAACTCAAACCTCAATAACAGGAGTTACTGATGAAGACCAGGATGGAGCCTGAAACTGGCAGGCAGAACATGCTGATGAGGCTTACAAGGCTGACATGTTAACATGTTCATTGGCATGGCACAATAAATTGGTGAAGCTGAAATTTGTCAGCTATTTCCCTCAAGTTTTGTGCTAGTGCTACATATTACCTTTGGGCACTCGATGTGGAAAAAAAGTTTCAGCTTTTCCATCTTTAGGTGTGGAGAAAGCCTTTGATAATGTTGATTTGATAAGGCATAACTTTTCAGTGTTGGAAAGGTTAGGGTTTGGAAATGTGGGAAAGTGGGCTACAAAACCAGCAAAGATCTCAAAACCGGAATTTTTCACAACCAGGTTTTAGTAAATGAGGTTGTTGACAAGCTTATCCCCTAATACTACTGTTGTCAAGCCAACAAAAACCTTGTGCAATAGCTCTAAGATCACACCCACAAAGTTATGTGGGTGTGTCCAGTTTGCAGCTAATCCCAGAGTCAGCTTTACTGATCAGTTTATTCAGTCTGTTGGTGTCACAGGCTCCAATGCTGCTTCTCGAGCAGACCACAGCAAAGTAAACTGCACTCACCACAACTGACTGATAGAAAATCATTTTGTTACTTCCACTGAAGGATTTCAGTGACCTTAGGAAATAGAACCTGTTCATAGCCCCCTGACAACCTCAGTGTTATTTTTCCACTTCAGCCTGCTATTGATGCGGTACTGTAATGCAGCGATGTAAACAGCAACAAGCGTGACAACATATGCCAAACCCAATCAGCACAGTTGATTAGCTGGATATTCATACAGTGCCAGTTGTTCACATATAGAGCTAACTGTTTCATATTTTTTACTCACCACTCTAAATGCTCAGAGTGACAGATCTGGCAGAAGTGGTGATATGGCTCCTCTCATGCATCTGTGATAATGAGATGAGCTGGGATTTGCTACAATCTGTGGTTTCTGGTGCTGCCATGACCGTTTATGTCACCAGCTAAGCTTTTCATTGATTAAGGCTGTGAACAAGCCCAGCCAAGCTGGTTTGTTCACTCTGGCTGGCATATGTCAATTCTTGTGTGACTCTGCATGAAGCTTTTTTTTTTTCCCTTCCATTTGTCACCAATGCTCAGCATAGAGGCTTCAGAGACTTTGCAGCACACATGAGGAGAACAGACCAAATCAAAGATTTTTTTTTTTTTTAAATTGACATAAACGCTGTCAGATGCATAAATGGCTCTTTTCCTGAATTCGAGGAATGGATGATTGGACACAGGAATGATTTAACCTCTTGCCCACTCATGAAAGCTTTCATATTAACTATCCAAAATGCTCCATGTCTACGGAGGTTTTTAGATTGCGACCGAACTTCAACTTTGCAAATTTATACTTTGTTGACAAAATATATTCAGTTTCTAGTCTGCTGTTTTTGTTGTTCTTATGGTACTTCTTTATTCATTTATTGAAGTGCATGATTAAAATCTGATAAAAGAGAGAATGAATAAACAACCACGACTTCAAAAGAATGAAAGAGCAGCAATTGTTGTTTCTAATCCATGTGAATCCCACTTTTTTGTCCTCCTGCCCCTCACAGCCCACATTCCTCAGCCAGGCCCAATCTGAAACACAAAAGGCTGACTCCCTCAACTACTTAATACACTCAGTAACACAACAGTCAATTCAAGTCAGTTTTATTTATATAGCACTAAATCACAACAAGACTGCAAGGCACCTTATATTGTAAGGTAAAGACCATAATAATACAGAGAAAGCCCAACAAATGACCCCGTATGAGCTCCAAAATGTTATGCATTTTTGAGAGAAAAGGAAGGTTGTAGATTGGCCTATAATTAGTTCAGACGGCTGGGTTGAGTGATGGCATTTTAAGTTTAATTATTGCCACCTTAACCCTATAACACCGGGCGATTATCACTGATACACCTGTTACCTGCCGTGAACAGCTGGTTAACACCGAGCCTATCACTGCTGAAATGTCTGATCAAACGCATTTTCCATTATCATAAATATGTGACCGTTTGTCCTATCAGGAAAATTCAAACAGTTTCTGAAAGCTGAGAAATTGCACCCAACATTGGGTTATTATGGTAATTGCTGCTGGAAGTCCGCGAACGTCTCAACATTAGAAATATGTTGTGTCACGGACAACACATTCTGTGTTTTAGGGTTAAACGCCTGTGGTACCTAGCCCATTAATAAAGATTGATCATAGTTAAGATTGAAGCATTAATTAATGCTAAAACTTCTTTGAGCAGTCTTGTAGGAATGATATCTAATAGGTACGTTGATGGTTTGGAGGAAGTAAATATTCAAGTTAACTCAGAAAGATCAATTCAAGAGTTTCTCCCATATTGGCTTCTCTTCATTGGCTCCCTGTTAAATTGAATTTAAAATACTTTTTCTAACATACGAGACTCTGAATAATCAGGCCCCACCTTATCTTAAAGACCTCATGATACCATATTACCCCAGTAGAGCACTTCGCTCTCAGACATTTAACCAACTAATATTTGGTTAAATGTCCCTTAGAAAGTTGCACCTCAAACAGACACTTTTGGTAGCCATCAAAAAGCTTCTCGCATAATTCTGTCTGGATATTTGACCACTCTTCTTGGCAGAACTGGTAGAGTTGATTTAAACTGGTTGGTTTAAACAAGTAAATTAAATCATTAAAAGCCCAAAATGACCATGGCATTCATGCCCATGATGAGTGCATGTGAACTTCTGACCAGAATAGTTCAATATGGCTCTAAAATGTTATGTACTTAAATATACTTTATTTGCACACTTCTGTAATTTTTAGCAGCAACCTCAATATGTCAAAGCTTTCGCAATGCTTTGACATACTGACCATCAGTCAGTTATAAATAAGAAACTAGTATTTAAAGTAACTCTGATATGACATCAATTTGTCATTAGCATTGCAAGGAGTTAGTGTTAACTAGTTAGTGTTAATTAATACTAACTGGCTTAGAATGCTTACATCTACAGCCGCCTTTCTGTGTGGAGTCTTCACGTTTTCCTCGTGTCTGTGTGGGTTGTCTTAGAATGCTTACATTGACATAGCTAGGGAATTAAATTCTTCTGGCTGTGTACTGCGGGTACTCCGTCTTCCTCCCACAGTCCAAAAACATGCAGTTAGTG
This sequence comes from Cichlasoma orientale, assembly GCA_034780415.1. Taxonomy (NCBI): domain Eukaryota; kingdom Metazoa; phylum Chordata; class Actinopteri; order Cichliformes; family Cichlidae; genus Cichlasoma; species Cichlasoma orientale. The sequence continues at coordinate 1,194 of JAVDPK010017971.1, read as the reverse complement.
GGGTTAGGTTAACTGGCAATTCTAAAGGTGTGCATGTGAGTGTGAATGGTTGTCTGTGTCTCTGTGTTCACCCTGCGACAAACTAATGACCTATTCAAGGCTTATCCTGCCTCTCACCCTATGGGAGAAGTTGATAAACGGAGGATGGATGGATGGATGGATGGATAGATGGATGGATAGATAAATGGGGCTTGAAAGCTGAGATTTCTCCAGTACACACCATTATTTTTTGTTCATACAGTCTTAAGATTTTTAAGTTTTTATTTTCATTCCAACTCCTGATCTTTCTCACCTTTACTCTGCCAGTTGCTGCTTTGCTAACTCTACGGCAACTGTCTCTGAATCTCCATCTGTTTTAGTCCCTGCAGGCTGAATACCTGCTGGAACAAATCATTCTGCTTTGATAAAATGCTGCCCAACTACACAGTGTTACTGTGTGTCATTGTTTGGCTGGCTGAGTGGTTTGGAGCTGTGTAACTGCTGCCCTACATTGCCTAAGTGTTTTGAAATTGGAGGTAGAGAAGTGGGTCACAACACAAACAGTAAGCAGTGATGTTGCCTGTGGATAATCAAAACAGTTTACAGCTGTGGACAGCAACTGATAACACTACACTTGCTATTAATAAAAATGTTCTTAATAATGTGCAAGTTTGATGTTGTGGAAGTATTTCTGAAGTGGGAATGGAGAAGGTTCTTTTTGCTTTAACTTATCATTATGAAGTAAATGTTCACTGCACACTGTAATGGGTCTAGAACAGTGCTGGTCTATCGTGTTACAATGAAACACATTACTGCAGTCGTCACATTACATTCATTTGCAAGGCATTGCTGTAATGCATTATTTTTCTTAAATTCATCCATCACATCTGTAACACAAAGCTCGTAGCAAAAAAAACCCTCATAGATCCAAAGTGATGCTCAAGCTAATGCTCTTCTAATGAAGATCACATTATTCAGTCAAGAATGTGAAGAAAATGCATTTGTGGGTTGAGCAGCTGAGTTGAGAGGCCTGCACCCATGAAAAACTTGCCAAATCTTCTCTGCCAGTGCCAAACAGCTTATTCTGCTATTAACTCTTTTTTTTAGCATCTGGAACCCCAAGTGCTGGCAGTCAGGCTTGTACGGTGGCCCAGAGGTGTCAGGTCAAATACAAAAGCCGCAACACAAATACAAAAGCCGCAACACAAATACAAA
>JAVDPK010017969.1:0-11432 GCA_034780415.1 Cichlasoma orientale | reverse complement strand
AAATGCATGTGTAAATAAATAAGTTTTGAGAAGTTTTTTAAAAGTGGTAGGGGAATGAACTTCTCTTATGTGAAGAGATGGTAAAACTCCAGTTCAAGTGCAGCCTCTCTGCCTCTCAGTAACCACAGATTCATTTAAGAAACTTCACCTACAGCTTCACACGACAATGATGTATCAGTTTGGGTGGTAACTTCAGTTCAGTTCTATACAGATTTATTTATACAGCGCTAAATCACAACCGTTGCCTCAGATTTATGCTGTAAGGTAAAGACCCTCCAGTATGAGAAAGAACCCCCCCCCCCAATCACATGATCCTATATGTGCAGCACGTTGCAACAGTGGGAAGGAAGAACTCTCTTTCAACAGGAAGAAACCTCGAGCAGAACCAGGATCAGGGAGCTGCAGCCATCAACTGGGACCGGCTGGAGGTGAGGGGGAAAAGGAGGGAGACAGGACAAAAGACACACTTTAGGAGAGAGAATACAAGCTATTCCATTAAAAATGTGTTTGCAGTCACATAATTACAACTGTACATGCAGAGTACACTCATAGAGAAATGTAGCCACAGTTACAAAAGTGCAAAAATATCTGCCTTTGATTGCAGAGCAGGTGATGAACAGGAGAGACTTTTCCTCAAGGTGCAGCTCACCACACAGACAGCTGACACTGAGCGCACAATATGCTCAACACATTTCCACTGGTTTTACCAATGCTGTGAAACCAGCAGCACGAGCTGATGAATGACCTCTTTTTAGTTTCAAAGAGACATGAGAGGTGCTTCCCAAAGTATTACCTGCACAGGCCCATCCGCTCAGTATCCTCCTCACCGTGCTGCAGAAGCACTACACTACTGTGAACTGAATAATTAAACTGAGCTCACACTGCAGTAACTTACCTGCAATATGGGTGTTTTCATTACCAAACTGTATGAAATCAGCTGAGAGGGCACAGTGACTTCACTGGGCAGGCATGGACCCTGAGACAGGTCCATCATGCTGACCCTGGTATCCAGGCACTGCTCACCTGCTCTTTGCTGGGTTTTGGTTTGGTTGGGATCAGCTCTGTGGACTTGGTTGAATAATCAACTTTAATTAAAGCTCACATCCAGCCCACTGATTGGACTCTGGTCACATGTTAGTCACCTTAAAGATCATACATGTGTATTATGAGCCTTTATTTGAACTCAGCGCTGTGCTGTGTGTTTTTGTTGATGTTCAAATCAGCTGACCACAGGTAAAACCTGTCCAGAGTGCAGTGCTCACCTCTGTCTCTGTTCCATCAGGCTTTAATGTTTCATTGGACAAAGAGCTCCTGTAACCACGCCTTGTAAGACGATTATGCTCACAGGTTTTATTCCTGTGTTTAACTGCGCACACACACACACACACACACACTACAAAGGTAGTCATAACAGTTACAGGTGCTGCAAGATGATTTAAAGACTTTCAGGACAAACGTTTCAAATGTGCATCCAAGATTATAGCAATAAAACGGTGTGTGTGTGTGTGGGGGGGGGGGGGGTAAAACCCTCATCGATCCCTGAGAGAGAGAAATAGAAAGAGCGAGAGAGAGAGGGAGGCTGTATCTTCATCTTGCAGACCCCTCCTCTCCCTCCCTCTCTCTGTCTTTGTGCCAGCTGATGCTGCTGAAGGTGAAATGCTTTCTCTCTCGGCTCGTCGTCCCGCTGTAGTCCGAGTGGATCTGGGAGGTTCTTGGTGGTTCTGGGCGGTTCTGGGCGGATGTGTTCGCTCTGCCGGAGGCTTGGCTCGGCTCAGACTCTGCTGAGAGGAACCGGAGCTGCGCGCGGACGGAATCAGTGCGCAGTAACGCGGAGAGGAACAACAACTTGGAGCGGTGCGGAGGTGAGTCTGCGCAGCCTGCTGCAGTCTTGTATTTGCTCGCATGCATGTGCACACTGGCTCGTGTCTGTTTCTGCTCTCTGTTCATGTCAGCAGCTCACAAGCTGCACGTACACACATGCGCAGCATGCTGGTTTTACACTGTATCTGTGTATGTATTTGTGTGCGCGCGCCGTGTGTGTCTGTGGTGTACTTGGATGCGCTCGTACCCGTAACACAGGCCTGTCCTGGTGCTGCGTTTGAGTGTTGAGGTTCTTCGGTGAGCGTGTCAGGGATCAGAGTGACGCTGCTGCTTGCAGGTCTGTGAGTCTGCGATGGGATAGAAAAGCACGAGGACGGCGTTAACAAGCTCACAGGTGATTCTCCAGCGCAATTCCCAAACTTTGGAATCGGAATATTTTCTCCGGCCATCCAAACGTAATCAGATCTCTCTCAGCACACTTTAAACCGCAGCCATCGCTGTGAGTCCTGGTTGTTGCTTTTATGGATTCATTTTGCTCATCTGGTGCTTCACTTGTTGATGTTTATTCTCCATCAGCAGCTTTTCATTAGGGTCCACTGATCACGTGTTTCCCAACAATCAGGAGAAATCAAAGAGCTCCACGTCAAAGAACGGTCCAATAAATATAGAATAACACACATCCGATGGTTTTATTGTATTAGTATTCAATATTATAGATTAACTTTATATATAACATTTTTACGGTAATTTAAAAACACGAGGCAGCTCTCATGTAGTACCTTCATGGCCCATTAGGGGGTCACCGCCTGCACTTTGAGAATCACTTTTTTAGGAAACTAAAACTACAAATGAAAACAAAAAGAAAAACTAGAAACTGCCTGCAGTGATGGATAAAACCTCAAATAAACAGGAGAGATCTTCGGTTTTGGTCGATCACACCAACAGAGCGCTTGTATTGGTCAAATCTGTGCACGTATTTGTTAAACCCTGACTGACATTCAGTGCACAACAAAAGGAAATACTGAACGAAACGAGTTCTGGCATTTATTTCATCAAAGGTAAAAGTGTCAAAGATTCACTCCAAGCTTGAAGTCGCCACCGGCGTGGACACGCATGAAAATAAAAAAGTCAAATAACTCAAGATTTCATTTTAAAGTGAGCAATACCAAAGTTTTTATGGAAGGAGTGCAGCACGTCTTTATAAGAAAGAACCACTCCGTCTCACTGTCCAGCATCGAGCCATCAGTACACAGAGACTCCTGAAGGCTCCACGGGCATTAAATGTTTCAGGTTACCCCCAAACTCAGTATGAATGCAGCATTTAGCGACTGAACAGCTCGCACATGTGATAGAACACAGACCGAGCTCAGCCTTTGGACCACACAACATCACCGCAGTTATAGCGTGATGAAGGAGGTCATACACGACGTCAGCGCGTCAGAAGATGGTGTCATATTGTTTGTCATTGATTTGAATCAAAGTAGCAACAACAGGAACAGAAATTAGAGAGAACATCCTAAACAAACAAGAAAAAAATGCTATTTTCAGATCTCTGTCTCTGCCTGAACCCTGAGAGTTCACCACAGACCCCAAGTTTCAAACTCACCTCTGCTCGTGACTGAGTGGTCACCGCATCAGGTGAGGCGTGAGGCCAGGAGCGTGCTCATCACGTCAGGCTGTGAATCCATGTCCTGTGCTTAGACTGTAGTGTTTACTGTAACACCATGAAAGAGCTAAAGGAAGCCATCAGAGGAAACCTGAATCATGGTGCCAGCGTGTGCTCACTGAGAGGGTTTTGATTACACCAACATAATGTTCACTCAGCATCTGACCTGACTCTCTGTGGCTTTGTCCACTTCCTGAAAATTAAAGCCAAGTTGATGTTTGGACACAGTAGAGGAACTCCAGCACACCACAGAGGGACAAATACAAAGACTGCATGCAGCAGGACGTCCTCTGAGAGATGTGAAAATCAGAGGTGCACGAGGAGACGATCTTGAACTGGAGATTGGCCAAAATTAAATCAAGTAAGGTTTTTGAATGTTAGAGGCCCGTCTTCAGAACGTTTTGATCACCCCTCATTTAAACTATGAAATTTAGTGACCTCTCATTTATAAATCCAAAAATTCTTTAGTTTCATTTGTGTGTCGCCTCTTTGCTGGATGGTGAGATGAGCTCAGTGACAAAGGCTTTGATGGTGAGGGGGAACCAGATCTCTTTGTCCTTGTTAAAGATGAAAGCATATTTAACAAACAGCGGTGTAGAGATGTGTCGAGCAATGAATCATGACTTGGAACTAATGCACACAAACACAAAAACTGGACTCTTTGAAAGGGCTCAGAGCAGTCAGCTGATGAGTTGTGTGTTTAAGTGTGCTGTCAGGATGCTGGATCGTACCTGCTCTGCAGCTGTAAAAGCCGAACCCGCACTCTCTGGATGAAGCTGTATGTCTGCATGTGTGTGTGCTGTTCAGCCCCCCGCTGCATGCAGGCCTTTAAAGGAGAGGAGTCTACCGGCTCGTTTAGGAGCAGATTTCTTGCTGGATGTCAGCCTTTCTCTGTGAGCTCAGTAAATATTTCTGTACCTTTTACCTTTTACCTGCGTGACGAGCAGCAAAGATTGTCTCAGAACTTTTTGCAGCTGCTTCCTCGGCTGGTTAGTCCAACAATAGATTGTTACATTTTAAAACAGATGAGCGTGGATGTCTGGGAGAGGCCGGCATTGTTTTTAGAAGCACGAGCTGAAGCAGGACACGTCCAGGTTTATTGTTGAAGCGACTGCGGCTCGTTGTGTGTTCTGCAGAGAAGAACACAAACCAGGGCCGTGTCTCTCTGTCAGCGTTGGGATGAGCTGAAAAGAAGCAGAGACCTCCTCTCCCCCACACTTTCACCTCACCTGTTTGGACTTATTAAGAGCTGTTTGTGTTACCTGTTTCCTGTGAGCGGGCAGCGTGAAGCTGCAGCTGTGAGAGCGAACCACCCTCCTTTGCGTGTTTAGTTAACACTGTTTACATTTTCATCATTTGTCCATCCTTCAGGGAGGGTTCCCCCATCACATTTACTCCTGTGCCTCACGTTCTCCAAAAAAACACGAGGACCTTTGGAAACAATCAGATGCTGGGAAGAAAAAACTGCCCTTTATTCAGTGAAATAAGATCAAATTCAAATGAAAGTGAGGTTTGTGACACAGAGACCTCCTAATTATCAGCCTGTTCTACATTCAGCAAACTGAAGTTTCTGAAACCCTACCGAACAGTATGCTAATGCTAACATGAGGATATCGGTACTGCCTTCACACCCCAAAACCCTCCTTCAGTGATGAGAAAAGAAGACTTGCAGCTCACTGACGCTCACTGATCTGACTCTCTGACTGATGGAACCACGCTCACATCCAGAACTCCTCCTCTTATCTCCTGGAACATCTTCCTGTTGTAAACAGACGGGATGGAGCTCACTCAGCTCCTCTTTCCTATTAGCAAAGTTTGTGAAACCCTACAAACGTAAGAATGACAGTGATGCTGCACTTCTAGCACGATATGGGCCTTCCAACCCGGAAGCACCGAAACCTGCCGTTTTCCCAGCAGTGTCAGTCCCCATAGACTCCCATGTTAAAGCTTTCCAGCAGAAATAAACATGTTTACAGCTGATACAGGAACTGCTTCGGCTCTGTGGATAATTTCTCCTTTCATAACAGCTGTACAGCATTTTGAAGCTCTCTGTGGGCTGTTTTCCACTTTTTACTGTAAGCTGAATTCAAACACCTTCTGGACGTCCCGCTCGTGAGGACAGAGGTTTGTGCAGATGTGTGCAGGAGGAAAGCTTCTATGTGACAGAATGTGTGACAATGGGTCTCCAGCACTTCAGTTTTTTTTCCAGTTCTTCATGTTTCAAATCACACCAGAAGCATTCAGTCTGCACAGGGTCTTTTATTTTGAAAACTACTCTCTGTCTGACTTCCTGCTTCTAAAATGTGCTGTGGATTGAGAAATAATGTCTTTGTGGAGTACAGGGAGTAAATAAGTAATGCATTACTTCTTCAGTAATAAAGAGGTGTTGGAGTGCGTGACACAGCAGAAGCTTCTCACACAGCTTCACCAGTTTCCAGTGTGCCCACCAAACAGCATGAAGCCTGAAGAAGCTCCAGCAACACTTGGAATAAGAACAAGAACTTGATCTGACCAACGTGTTTCAGCTTCATCACAGTCACCATAACACTTATTACAGACAACAATAGGATAAGCACAGAGTAAACAACCAGTCATACCACATACTGCCAATGAGACACCAGCAAAGATGGGCGGAGCCTATGATCACATGATTCAGAGTCGGTCATTGTCCTTTGTACAGGCTGGAGAAATGAGGGGGTTCACTTTGAGTTTTTCCACAACCACACAGAGCCTCTTAAAAAGCAGATAACAATTAAAAACAATTGTGGAGAAAACATCTATCATTCATCCATTAAGCATTTTAGAAGAACCACTAAAACACGATTCTTGAGAAGTCCTTGTTCATGGAAATAACCTTTAAAAAGATCCAAAATGCTTCCCTCTTTGCTGGCACAGATGACATCACCCCCTTTTTTGATGGGACTGTTGCCAGATTGAGTCCATCCGCAGACACTGGTTAAGAGCCAGTCCCCCTCAGCTGATAGAAAGACCACAAAGAACATAAATGTACTGACTGATATCACATAAGCACCACGTCAGGTCGAGGACGCTAACTAAATATGAATGAGACGTGACCATATTTGGATGACTTCACATTGGAGACCTGTTGTTCCTGCAGCAAGCGGAGGGTTAAACACATCAGAGTTTCTCTGTGCGCTCACTCATACTGTATGTGGCACAGAGTGGCCCACCCAGAGTGGCACTGCAGCCTTACATGGACACACTTCAGGCTCCAAATATAACTGCTTATTAATCAAAGCTAACACACACACACACACACAGAGATCATGTATAAGGCCTGTATATGAAGGCTGGCAGGACTCTTGAGGAGACGCAGCTCAGTTTCTGCTGCTGGGACTTGATGAATATTCATGAGTTCGCAGAGGCAGGCACCGCTTTATGGCTTCGGTCTGACGTATTGTTGCTGCATGTTGGGGCATTGCAGTGGAACCAGCCTGAGATCAAGCCTGTTTATACAGTAACAGCACTGTGGACCCCCATATTAACATACATGCTCCTTTATTGTGATGAACGCTTTTTTTTTTTTGCACACACGCATCCCAGCTCTGTGTGTGTGTGTGTGTGTGTGTGTGTGTGTGTGCTGGATCTAAGCCTGTACCAGACCAGAATATGAGGCCTTCTGAGTCCTGCATGTGTCCTGTGGTCTCCTCTGTTCCCAGAATACCTCCACAGGAGACAGCCTGCAGTCTAAAAACTGTGAACCATGAGGAGGGAAAGCTGTTCACATCTGTTTTGATGTCGTGGTTTTTCAGTGGTTGTGCTTCTTTGCGTTTCTGGTTTTCTTGCGCCTTCAGTGTTTTTGTGTTTTCTGTTTCAGTATTTATTCATTTATTTCCTTCTTTGTTTCCTGTCTTTGTCGTCCTTCCTCTGTGATTGTTTCCGTTGTCCTCAGATCATCAGTTTTACCTGTTGTGTCTCCTGCTCCTACCTTCTCAGTCTGCTTCCATGTGTGTTATTGTGTTTTTCTATCTTTGCGTCCTCTGTCTGCATTTGGTCCTCCTTGGCACTAATCATAGCAGTGATAATGTGATGGTGGATGTTGCTGATTTGGATGGACTACAGAAATACTTCACCTCCTGAGATCTTCCTTTGTTTTATCACTTCATTACCACACAGTGGACAGCAGGCTGAGCAACATTTCATCAAATATTCAGCTTCATCCATCTTCTGTCTTCCTCCTGCAGAGATGATCCAGAGTAGCTCCTCCTTTATTCACGCTCTTTGTGACTGGAGTCAGATTAATTCACGATCATCCTAAAGGCTGGAACATATCACAGCAGGACTAATTCAAACTGAATTATGGAGAACCTTAAAGTCACTGTGGTCTTTTTATAAAGCTCATAGTTGTTGTTTTATATATATATATATATATACATATATATATGAAATAAGCCAACATTCTTGATAAGTAGCAGATTTTATTACAGCAGCTTGAAGTTCATCTGTGGGGTTAACAGTGTGTCCCTGAAGGTAGGAAGGAGGAAATTGTATACTGTATACCAGATGTAGCAGTATACTGCTCAGCACCAAACACTGTACTGAATCACTTTTTAATCTTGCCATCATTCAGTGATCTTTATTGGGGGGCGGGGTCCCTCTCAGACCAAAGAGAGAGTAAAACAGGTGGTAGGGAAAAAGCAGAGAAGGCACAAGTAACGAGTCACCAACTGCTGCATCTCTAACACAACACCAACAGCACCCTAAAGAGAATAACACAAAAACAAAAAAACAAGCACGGGCTCTGTTCAGTTGCTTGTGTGTGTGTGTGTGTGTGTGTGTGTGTGTGTGTGTGCTGACTTGATGACTATACTTGATGATGAGGGTGAGAAGTGACAACAACCCCCAGAGGCAGACAAAGAAGGACTCAGGAAACCCAGGTCGTCCGCAGCCCCCCAAGAGCACTGAAAATGTCAGACCACTTATCCTGATGATAACCGCGTGCCCGACCCTGAAGAAGGAGGAGGGACGTCCCAGCTGGAGTCCCAACAGGGCAAGAATCCCAGAGAAGGGGAGACAACAGGCAGCCGACCCCGCCAGAGGCCGGCCATCCCAGCCCGAGTCACGCGTGGGACCCAAAGAACACCCAGCACGAATGTTGGGTGCATGTGTTGGTGTAAAAAATGAGTATGACTGTGTGAAAATGAAGCTGCTATTAAAATCGTGGGGACAGATGCAACATGAGCGCCTGACTGCTGGTCAACAGCACTCATCCACACCTTTCCCCCCAAAACCCCTCAATGTCTAAGGTGCAGATAAACCTGAGGGGCAGACAGCAATGAAGAGGTGACCTGGGGCACCGCAGTAGTCCCACCGCCCAGCTTCTGGGGAACACATTTACCCCAACATCCTATGTTTACGCTAAAGATGCTACAATAATGCCAAGAGCACCCAAACAATCAAAACAACCCCCATGACGGGTCATCGACTACACTTGTCCAAGAGCCAGAATTTTTGATGGCAGACACACCGTGAGGGCACGCTGCTCTTGTAAAGTAAAATAAAATGAATATTGTACTCAGAGTAATATTTGATATATCAGGTTTCAAAATGATACTATTTTTAATGATGTGACGTGTGAGTCTCGCACTTACATGTCCTTTTCTTTCATGTTGATGGTTGTTATGGAAACACTGCAACTGTGCACAGTTAAGTGTTAAATGATTGTGCACGGATAAACTTGTTACAATCTACTTTCAGAAGGTGTTTTTGTTGTTTCTTTGTTTGTTTTTTAAATTAAATATCGGAACATATGAAGAGTTCAGATGCAAAACCTTCTAAATCTGCCTGGACACTTTTCTTTTAAAATAGCTTTTTTTATGTGGATACTGTGATAAATTTTAGTAATTTCATTTTACAGGCAATGTTGCGGTGCCTTTTTTCGACAATGCAAATAGAGCAGTTTACCTGTTTAACAAGTAATATTTTGTTTTGTGGAAAAAAAACAGCTAAATCTTCAGTCTGTGATCTGCCCAGTGTGCATGAAGGCAAGAGGCCCAAATATGAGACCATGATATAAAGACATAGACATAAAGACAAAGACATCTACATAGATTCACACAGTACAACTGCAATGCCACAAACTGGCAGCACATTTATTTTAATAAATGCTGTTCTGCTGTTAACAGAATAATACATGCTAGGCCGCGAGGTTCGTGACAACCTAGGGATGCATACGGGGGCTGTGACCAGCCCCCACCTGCATTCGGGTACATGCTGAGCCATCGAGCCCCCCCTGTGGCCAGACCGTATGAGAGACCCTCACAGGAGACGGGAGCCCCATGGAGGCCGGGGAGTTGGCTCGGCAGCCAGTAACAATCCTTCACAGAGAAAAGAGGTGAATGAAGAAGAAACTGGGAGCTGGTGCCACAGAAGAGGGGAAAGAAAGCTGAAGGCTCTAACTAGTGCCTGCTCTCTGCTGCTGGATCAGTTAGAGGTGGGATTACGGACACGGATATCATCATCATCATCATCGTCGGATGAGAATACAAGTCAAGATGATTGTGAATCAGGCTAATTAGGCCAGAAACCTTCTGAAGAGGGATCATCTTTGCTATCACCATCAGAGAGAGCCCTTTCATAGCGATAAATGGCTTTTAAAGATGATGCAGAGCTGCTGGCATCATCAAGTGATGACCTCCAGCTCGCACTGTGATGGCTGGGATATGAAATAGCATCACCAAGTAGGAGACCATGGATCAAAAGGAGCAAGCTGAGGTGGTTGTACCCTGATCCCCTGACCTGGATATCTAACACCTTTTCCTGTAAATGTGAAAAACAGTACAGAACTACAATAGCCAAGGAATGACAGCACTGTTTTCTCTTTCCACTGCATTAACATCCATAAATTCTGACGTCTCCTGCCTTGCTCCCATCCTTCTTTCCCTTAATATTACTCCCGTCACTTGGAATTGATTTCAGTGCATTAATACAAAAATGTCATTTTATTTTTAGCTTCATTTCGACTTTACTGTTGATTTTGAAGTTACCACATGTGGTCGAGGGCACTGCAGACAGTGGTCGACATTTTGAGAGGCGGGCGCTCGTTTGTGTGCTGCAGGGGAGTGACACTGTTGTTGAGGGTACATGCGTGTGTTGGTGGAGCTGGGAATGAAGAAATTCCCAGGAAAAGCATTTCCTGATGTGGAAAACTGAAACCATCATAAAGATGGAGGAAACCAAGACTTCAAATGTAGGATAAAAATGTGCTCAACACCTTATTTCCAATTTTTAAGAGCGTATAGCTTGAAATGGTCGTGTCTAACAGCCTGTGGACTGATTTCTAAATGAAGGATGTGATGTTTGAGCTCTGCGTGCCTCTCTTCAGTGAACAACACTGGGCAGTGTTGGCTCAGAAGAGGGGTCCGCTGTCATGGTCCTGGGTCCTTTTGACCCAGTGTGTTTTGTTAATGCATTTATCTTTTCTGGGCTGCTTTTGTTGTGGTGTTCAGTGTCCACATCTTTGTTCCCCCATCTGACTTCCTGTTTTATTTTGATAGTCATCTGGCTCCTGTGTGTTGTGTTTGGTTTTGCTCCCCCTGGGCTCGTCAGTGTAATTTGGTTCACCTGTGTTCCCAGCTGTTTCCACTCCCCTCATCAGCCCTCTTGTGTATTTAAGTCCTGTGTTTTTCCTCTGCCTGTTGTGGGGTCCTTGTTGTTGTCTGGTTTGTATTCATGGCATTGTGTGCTTGGTTTTGGCCCCTGCTGTGTGCTACCTGCTCTGGATTTATGTTTTTCCCTTCTGTTCTGCACCTGAGTAAATAAAGCTTTAAGTTAACTTAAGCTTTCTGTCTGGCATATCCTGCCTTGGAGTCCTCTTCCTGTCTGCCACACAGTGTTACATGACATCCACATTCACTGACACCACCAAAAGAGCTTTAGGTAGAGATGATTTTAGAGGTTAGCCAGCTGCTATGCTGGGTGACGG
>JAVDPK010017968.1:0-11435 GCA_034780415.1 Cichlasoma orientale | reverse complement strand
ACCGCCCAGCCCTACTGACAGGAGCCTAAATGTGTGGCAAGGGGAGTGGATAAGAGCATATTCAAACAGCAGGACTTGTGAGGTGCTCCAAGTACACAGCGGTAATATCAAAGAAACAGGCTGCGGTACAACAGGTGAACTGGGAACAGTGTTAGGGATGCCCCAGGCTCACTATGGCTGTAGTCTCACTGTAACACAAACTACTGAAAAACTACTGGTCCATTAATAGGGATGTTACTTTGATAGATACTATATACATTAACACTGTTGCAGACCACTTGCGCACACACTGCAAAAACTGTTCAAGAAGTGTTCAAGGTCTTTATGTGGCCTTCAAACACGAGCAATCTAAGTCCAATGTCTGTGGGATGAGCTGGAAAAACAAAAGCCAAATCCATGGATCATACCCTTCTTCATGGACCCTAGCTGTTTAGGGTCCATGAAGAAGGATCTGCCCAAAATTAGGCTGGTGGTTTTATTGCTGTGTCTGTCATGCTAGACAGCATAGCGCTGTCAAATACCTCAGAAACTAAAACAACAACCTCATAATCATTTCAAAGCTGAACCAGCACATTTCAGTCAAAATGTAAAATTTTGGAAACATCATCACAGGAGTGTTGGACTGGACTGTTAAATCAACACAAATTTCAGTTTTTCCCGAAACACTCTGATGCATTGGATTTTATGTAAGGTGTAGACTCATTAATCCTCACAAGACATATCACGTGTATATGGCTTAGTTTAACAGGTGAGCTCATCTGGTTACAGATCTGCTTAATCTCACAATATGCTTGGTTAGCGGGTCAGCATGCAATCTGTTCAGAGACAGCCTGTGTACAGTGAGATTAAGCTTGTCAGCAGCTTAACGAATTAAAACCTTGCTCAATTTGCCCCAAAAAAGGGTGGCACACAAGTGAGCAAAGCATATGGGAAAATAGGTTATGGAGACTTTGTCTAGCAGAGGACTTAACAGTCTGTTCACTAAAGAAAAACAGGGCAGATCAACAACACTGGTGCAGTTAAGTTGCATATTGTTGTCAAACCAGTATTTACAGTAGCACTGAACATCTGGTCTCAACACCATTTGTTCTGTTGTTCAAGCAAGCCCTTCAGTGGTCAGTAATATTCATAAAGCCAAAAAGTAATAGCTGCCACCTTTACTGACAAAAGCATTGTTCAGAAATTGTCATGACTGAGATTTTCAGCAATTATTTTTGTTAAACTGCTGTACAGTACAACACACAGCTATTACAAGGAACTGCTTTCGATTTAGAGGGCTACAAGACCTGCGCATTACACGCTCTGGTCATCTATTTCACTGGGGTCTTTGCTTTTACTTCAGAGAGATTACCGATCTGATATCGCTGCAACGTGGAAATGCTGCTGGGCGGATTCGCTGGATAACCTTTCCCTCAAGGAGACATGCCACGATTTGTCATAGCATTATCCAATAACCAAATTTGCTCCTGATAGGTACAGGGACACAGCCGTGGCAGTTAAGGCCACAGGACCTGGCAGCGACACTGAGCTGAATAAACTACTTCTGTCAAACGTGACTTACCTTACTAAGGTATCCGCTGAACTCGGCGATGCCAACGGGATGTCCAGACTCCTCTCGAGGCTCTAAATCTTCCTCAGAACCGGAGGAGTTCCAACTCTGGTTATCTGACATTTTAACCTATCTGCCTAACGCCGCGCATAAAACCAATACGAAAGAAACAAGGAACAAAACAAAAAGGAAAAAACAAAACCCTCAAAGTAACATCAACTAAAAAGAAGGGAAAACAAACGAGCAACAGTTTACGGAACTATGTTGTGTTATCACCGACTGGCTAATATCTCAGTGCACACAAGGTCGACAGCCAGCTCCCACGGGGCTTGTAAACATTAGTTAGCAAAGAAGGTTACACACATTTCACGGTACAGGTAACCGTTAGCGGAGTCTGTGACATTAGCTGTCAACACTGCCCTACCGCCCTTTTCTTCAGCGCGCACCGAGTCCCAGAAGTAACGGAATCTGATGAAAAGCTCAAGATAGCTTCAGCAGTTACAGCTAATCCGTAGTGGACTTTCAGAAAAACGCTGTGACCCTCGCAGCGTTTGTTTTCCTCCGTCTGTTGGTGACAGCGATCCAGCTCAACGCCATGTTCAACTGAGGACCGGGGCTTCCTCTTGGTTCGTGCTGGAGCGCGTGTTCTCACTTGTGTGTTGCGCAGGGGCGCTGGCTCAAGTCACGTCATCAAATCCCCTTCTAAGCTGGAAACAGGCCCCGCCTCCTGTTTATAGTACTGGAAATAGATTTAGAAGTGCTAGAAAATACACTCCTGAATCGGAGAAAATAGCCTATTAGGCTGAGGAGAGTACTAATGAACTAGTTTCTAAAAGCTTAACAAGGGTGAGGCTGTAGATAACTGTAGGTGTCTATAAATTAAGGTGCCTAAGACTATTTTAGGTTTGTAAGGCTTCACAACGTTTTTTTTTGTCCTTTTCTAATAACAAATATATTCAATAAACTAATGAATGACACTATGAAAATGATTACAGGACATTTATTCTACTGTACATCAAATCATTTTCTGTTCTGACAGTAATGCTGTGTTCAGACACTCGTGTATTGAATAATCACTTATGCCTAAAGTGTATATTTAGTTTTGTTGTAGAAATTTTAACTAAAACAGTGAATTTATTTTTTATTTTTGGAGGGGGGGTATTTATAATCATGTTTTATAGGGTGATTTCATAAGTAAACTAAAGTATGTTAAGTATATCAAATTTAAAGGTAAGTATTTTGGTACAGTGTATTAACTTCATGTAACCTTGATGCTCTATTTAAGAAATGGTCACAATAAATGAGTCATTCTGCTGGGGCAAAATGGATAACAGCCAACTCATATTATTTTGTAAATTAGATGCAAATATTTTATATTTTTCCCTCACTTGATGAGCCTTGAATAAAGAGCTTATTAAAATATATAGTCCAATGAGGCGCATACAAGCTAAAATGCAAAATAAAACAGTGTAATAATCTGGAGAAACTACAACACTCTGATTCCAGTTGTTTATTCCACATGGCATAACACATTCATTCATAAGAAATCTCCTCCCCTGTGGCCTGTTCTTCCTTGACATAAGCCTGTACCAGACGTGTACTTATGGTAGCCATGAGTCACATGATAATCCTTAGCACAAACACATGCTTCTCTTAATATCACGCCTTGTCATTTGAAATTTAAACAGCAGTTGTTCAGTTACTTGAAAGGAAAGGAAAGGAAAGGAAAGGAAAGGAAAGGAAAGGAAAGGGGGAAAGAGCTTATAGCCACGTCATGGGTTTTGTGAGTGGGATGCATTTTCATGAAACCATGAGACGTCAAAATAAATAAACCACAAGACTCCCATTAGGAGCACAATCCAACTCTTCTCTTCCATTAGAGGAAAAATCTGAGTGGCAAGAAGCTGCAACTCTTAGACATATCTTTCAGCAGCTATATTGTTGCTGCAATACTTCGATACCAGAAAAGGTGTAAGAATATGAGGGCCTTATCATAGACTTTACAAGTGAAATCAGCTGTGGTTGAGCCCCTGCGAGCCAATCCCTTCTTTTCATACCAAGTCCCTGAAAATCCAGACAGTCGCTGGGCAACCTGGTGGTCCTGCCTGAGGAAGGGCTCGCACATAACATGTTGTTTTGCTGGAGAGGATTTAAGCTGTTGATTAAATCACGGGGACATACAAATTGCTCCTGACTTGGAGAATCGGTGATTCATTTAGAAGTGAAGAGTCAAGGACCAGAGCCATGAGTCAGGCAGGGCTGATCAAGCAGTAATGTGATTAAATCACATCCTCTTTCGAGCAGCATATTCCTCATGAGTCAGCAGCTCCAACTGGGGAAAAAGGAAGCAGCTGGTCCATCAGGTGCCACACACTTCCTGAAGGGAAGGAATATAAATTCTCAGCTAGGCGAAAGAAAGTATTAGATTTGAAAGTGTAAGCCATTTTTAGCAACCGGTTGCTCGGTAGCTCTTTTCTCGAGTTACAACCAGTCATTTAACCGTGACAAAGCAACATTTTACATATTATTTTGCATGCGGACGTGACTGTTGAGCAGTTGTCTCAGGCTTTCTTGCATAAGAAATCTCTCACAAGGTTGGACCATAGGTTTGGATCAGACTGTGATCTGCCTCATGTGCCATCTGCTGGTGGTCTGTGCTGTAGCCAATAGACAACACAGGTCTCTCTCTGGCTTCCTCTCTCTGTTTTGTGTGTGTAGTGAATGTGTGTGGTTTTTTATCCCATAAAGGTGCAACAGCTTTGACAACGCCATTCCAAATATCTTGGAAAAGGTCTCCAGGAAAGCAGGAGTAAAGCATTAGAGTTTCTACCCCTCAGCCTAAAACAGCTGATGGGGTGTTGCTGTCACCGTGGCGGGCGGGCGGACAACTTTCAACACTGTGAACGTGATAACTCGAGAACAATGTGACCTAGGATGTTCAAATTCACACCACTGATGCATCTACTAAAAATCTGTTATGATCATAGTGGTCATACTAGATCAGCTGAGAATGAATTCATTTTGTCCTTCTTCCTCTATTCGTGCAAGAAAAGGAACTAGAACAAAACATACAGCAAATGTTTATACGTGTACATCTCCCATCCTATCATTTATTATGAAAGTAGACATTTGAACTTTTTTGTCATCCAGCATCATTCAAAGAACACTGAATGAAGTAACTATCGTGTTAAAAGAGAAAAATGCAAAATAAAACAGTTTCACGAGTAAATCACACCTCATAACATCTGTCATGAACTCCTTTGTATACCAAAGTATTCAAGAGTTTAATATGAGGCCATCTGCCCGACAGCTGCAACTAGGCTGAAACTGAGTCATGCAGCAGGACAATGATCTCAAGCACAGCAGCAAATCTACGACAGAATGACAGAATTGAGGTGTCACTGAAATGCGTGTATAAATCTCAGCGAACAGACACAATGTGAGAGACTGATAAAGTCATACATAAAACCATTACTTCAAGTTACTGCTGCTAAAAGCGGTTCTACAAGCTATTAAACTATGATGTATACGTAGTTTGTGTAAACCTTCTTTTTCACAGGATTATTTAAGTGTCATCCATTTTTTTTCTGTTTCTTTTCATGCATGTTTTCATGCCATGCATAATTCTGCGTGAAGTTACGCTTCTGGATCTTGTTCTTCACATTGTTTCCCTCCATTGTTGGTATCGCCACCCAACTCACCCTCGCTGGCTGTACCCTCTGAACCTACACTCCGGCTTATATCACTGCAACAAGAGTGGACAATTTTGAGTCATTGTGGTTAAAGAGTGATGTTTGTTCTGTAAATGTGTTTAACTTCTGCCTCCCCTGGTAAGAATTATGCATCACAAGTGAATTACTGAGCAAAATAAGTGAGAATGAGTTTTGGGCATCTTGTGTGCCGAATCCAGCCTTGACAAGACTCCGGTTATATCATCACAGGCGCGTGAAAATAAGGTTTTCCTGGTATAGTGCTGTCTGTCATACACCCTCCATGCAGAGAAAAACTCCTCTGGCTGGTTGTTTGTGAACCCCTCATGTATCAGGACAGCACGGTGAAAACTCACATCCCAAAGTGTGACATAGACAGGATGCACTGCTTTGATCCAGCTGTTCACGCGCAGCCATAATATCCAGTAGACCACCCAGAAAAGCAAGGAGATGTTCGGTGTTATATGTCTGCACAGAAGGTGACATTCCCACCACACTGGCCAGGGATTTCCATAATTGCACATATGTTCCTGCTTCAAATATATTCATGGGGCCTTTCCATGAAATACAGTTCAAGCATTCTCTGTAAAAATAGATAAAATTGTAGAATTGTACTGGAAGCATCAGTGCTGAAAGTGTGTACTGATAGTGTAGATCTTTGACTCTTGCAGAGTTGCGCTAAAAGGGTGGCAGTGGGTAGGTGCTCACCCTGCAACCGGAGGGTTGCTGGTTCGAGTCCCTGTCTGAGCACATGCTGTCATTGTGTCCCTGGGCAAGACACTTAACCCACATTGACCACAATGTGTGTTGGGTGGTGGTCGGAGGGGCCGTAGGTGCAAATTGGCATTGTGTCAGACTGCCCCAGGGCAGCTGTGGCTACATTAGTAGCTTACCACCACCAAGTATGATTGAGGTGTGCATGAAATTGTAAAGTGTCTTTGAGCGCCTTAAAAAGTGCTATATAAGATTAATGCATTATTATCATTACTCTGTACACTTGTTTCATGCTAAGGCTGTTGTGTTGGAAGACATGGTCAATAGTTGACAGAGGCACACTGTTGATTCCATCACAGCTGACATTGTCTTCAAATCACTCTCTGCAAGATTTCACGGAGTCAGATGGTTCTTGGTTGGTTCAGATCTTGGTTGTCGGTCCTCCTCGTCTGCCACCTCTCACACGAACTCTGTCTTTCTGTACGTGTCTGGCCATTGTAGTTGCACATGTGCCACCTGCACACTGAACTGACTTTTATCCTGCCCAGTTGGTCTGATCACATCATTAGAAAAAAGTGTGTTCAATTGTGAGTTGCTCTGTGTAGAAAGATGACAGTTGTGTTGTTGTGTTCACATTTTGCTGCCAGTGTTTACAGCTTCGCAAAACAGGTGTGAAATGTTTTCAGTGACTTAGAATGTGTTTAAGGCTGAGCAAAAAAAGAGCGGTTGAGTTTTGCATATTGTGTGCAAGTACGTGAACAGTGTGTAAGGTTTGGCCAAAAGAGTGTTTGATTCAAAAACTAAGTTTAGGCTGCTGAGAATTTGGTTTAGATAATGAAGTTTAGAGTTTTAGCAATTCAGAAAAACTGTAAATGCAGAGCACCAAACTGCCCACTGTGACAGCAAACACACACATATCCAGCTTTTATCAAATGTCTCCTAATGTAGGGTGACCTTTGTACTCAAAATACAGATATTGAAATTGATTGTTTATTTCCTGGTGGTCAGTGAGAGTTTTGCCAGAAGTCTGGATGATGATGTCTGTCACGTCTGAAGTCCGGACCAGTAGGTGGCCAGCCTTCTCCGCCTGCTACAGGCTGTGTCTAGTCTGCAGAGTTCTGCCCTGAGGGCTGAATAAAGAATGGCCTCATGGGAGAGCTGAAGTTCTTTTTGGAAAAGCTCAACACTAAGTTGGCCTCCTTTTGTCATTTAGTTGTGCTCGTAAGTTCAGCTGTCATCCTACTTTTGCTGTTCTCTTATTTATCCCCTCTGGCAGTGTTAGTTAACACTAGTTAG
Source organism: Cichlasoma orientale (assembly GCA_034780415.1). NCBI lineage: Eukaryota > Metazoa > Chordata > Actinopteri > Cichliformes > Cichlidae > Cichlasoma > Cichlasoma orientale. Next base: position 4,166 of record JAVDPK010017968.1, on the reverse strand, counting down.
TTAGTTAACACATAGTATTGTTAGCAGCATTCAATACAAGTTGTGTGTTGCTTTATTGCAGCAATTCACAACTGGCTCTTAGTAATAATTTTAGGGGGAGCCTGCAAATGAATTCTTTATGAACCAGCAAATTTAATAAGAGTTGTAAAGGATTTTTTTTTAAATAGAAAATTAGTATCAGTATATAAAGTCTTGTAGAACTGAAATGTAACACTATCGTTGGGCTGTTTATTAGTCGGATGGCAATTTGGCTTGTTGATGAAGTTCATACTCAACTAAAGAGGTCAATTACAACTGGAGGAAAGCACCTGCCTTTACTGGGTGAGACCAGCAGGAGGCAGTGTGGTAGTTTGGGTAAGTAGGTTACATGTTAATCAGCTCAGCCTGTCTGAGGATGTGCAGCACTGTTTGGTGTAGCTGCACTATATATAGGCCTTTTTTTTTTTTGGGTTAAATTTATACATTAGAGTTGTGTTAGAATTTACAAATACAATAAAGTTCTTACAAATTATATCAGGCTTCCCTATTCTAATGATAAAAGTGATTTAGTGCAGTAATCCGTGTGATCCTGATGCTGTATTTTCATAATAATTAATGGTCTGTGCCCTCAGGCTCATTGTTTTATAATCCAACCATGAGAAGGGCTAATGGCACACACATATACACACATTAAGTCTTTCACACCTGCAGTCCTTCATTAAAGTACTTTGTCAAGCTACGGTTGCTAAGCTGTTTCCATAATTGATATACGGAATCAAACTCGGCTCCTGTAAGAGGATACACTGAGCCGCTGAACTGTGTGAAACGTCACAGTGGAGACACCCTTCCACGGCTGCTACAATAAGCATGGCAGTGTCCCCCAGTCTGTCTGTTAAACATAAGAAGCAGGATTACTCATGTGACATGGAGACTCCTATTTACCTCCTGTTGTTTACCACATGCTGCCTGCTGTTTTGCTGCTGAATAATTTATGAATAAGTGCTGTCAAAGCTAAGATAATTTAAAGAAACGAGCAGTTACAAAAGCTGAAAAAGAAGGAAAAGTGCATTTCCAACCATAAAGTTGATTAAATGTTTCCATATTAACAAACGCAGCAAAAGTTTGCACAAATATTTTGATCAGCGACCCCGGATGACATGTTTACATCAAGACCAGCCTGCCTGACTGTGCTAGAGACTGATCTGGCATCTCTTCCTTCCATGGCCAAAGTCAGAAAGGAGAGCTCCAAGAGGCAAATATGCCATTTTAGTCCTGAACTGAAAGGTTATTACATGGACTAAATAAATGTAATAATGACATTCATAAATATAAAACATTTAGAAATAGAAATGCTGTGTAGCTGATGAAATCCTGTGTGTTGCAAAATGCAAATCTTTAGCTTGAATAGTTAGAGTTCAGGTTTTGATGTTCAGTGCACCATTATGCTAAAATTACCATTGTTTTTTTTTTTTTAATCACATTTCAGTGGTTATTTTATATAATATGACTTAACTTAAGCACAAATATGTTTTAGACCTCAATCTGCATGCTGCATATCAAGGATGCAGCATGTCTGGGTAAAGCACTGGGTGCTGTGAAGGAGGAACATAAACAGAGTGCATTTTTCACATAATGCCTGTGCATGCGGGTGTGTCCCCTCCTCGCGCCATTCCTGTTTTAAAGACAGCCGAGCAGAACGGTAGCAAGCAGTGGCCTGAAATATAGCTCATTTGTCAGTGACACAGGAATGCTTTGACCTTCCCAAGGCAGGCAGGGTTTGCCAGCTTAGCAGTTTCTCTTTCTAGCCGAATTATAATCGTCATCCGCATGAGTGAAAATGGCTCCAGTCTTACATGGCAGAGAAACACCGCACACATAAAGCCGAGAAGCCCATAGCGGTGCCAAACTGAAGCAAGCCAGGAAGTCTGGAAGAGAAGGTCATATTTTCTGTGGGTGTCACAGAGAAACAAAAATAAAGCAGTCACTGATGACGGCATTAATATGCATAAAGAGCAGGGTCAACTTTTATCTTTAAAAATGTCTCAATCAAAAGGCTTGGAGTGGCTGCTGTCAATATCTACGGGAGGACAAAAACAGAAAGAAAGGTGCTGTATTGGCAAAACAACTAGTTAAACTTAGTTCATTTGGTCAATCAAGTTATTTCTCAGAAATGTTCCTCTGAAAGCACTGGTTGAACCTGCACCTGTTCAGCCTGCGTGTTTTATGAAGCTGGATACAGCAGGAGATGACATTCCTTCTCCAACATGCCACTTCTGTCACCTAAGAAGAAGAAACTGAGGCTACAATTTACATGGACTCACCAAAATTGAACAATCAACAACTGGAAAAATGTTGCCTAATCTGATGAGCCTTGATGTCAGCTGCAACATTTGGACATGATCAGTATGAAAGCATGGATCCATCTTGCCTTGTATCAGCATTCAGGCTGCTGGTGGTGGTGTAACGGGATGTAAAACATTTTCTTAGGACACTCTGGGCCCCTTAGTACCAAATGGGCATTGTTCAAGCACCACAGCCAACCTGAAAATTGTTGTTGACCATATCCATCCCTTTACACCCACAGTGTACTTATCTTCTGATGGCTACTTACAGGATAAAGCTCAAATCATCTCAATCTGGTTCACTGCACTCAAATAGCCCCCGCGGTCACAACATCTCAAACCAATAGAGCAACTTTGGAAGCAACTATGAGATGCTATCGTGATAATTTGGACCAAAATCTCTGAGGAATGTTTCCAGCACCTTGTTGAATCTGTGCCACAAACATTTAAGGCAGGGTGTAGCTAATGAAGTGGCCACTGAGTGTAAGTTAAGATGATAACTCACAGGGTGGTCTGTATTGCTAATGCTAGGCCTGTTTCCACACAGACCATAACTGCTTGTCTTGCATCAGTTTCCCATCTAAGACCAGAGGTTTATCCACAAAGTGTATGCCCAAACAACCATAAAAAAAATACTTCTGGCCTCTCAGCTTGACAAGAGACAACAGCCAGCTGCAGCCACAAGGTGGCTGTATTCGCTGTTAAATAGTAAATGCCTCAAACTAAACATACCAAAAAAAAAGTGCTTTGAAAGTTATCGATTATATTATTTCACCCAGGATTCACCGTGCCTGTAAATAACTAGTTTATTGGCTTACAAGTTAAACAGTTCAAAACAGATAAAACTTTAAATAATTCAAAAGGGTAAAGCATGAGAGAGCCTGGAATTATTTATGAGTCTGGTTTAATGCACCACAGCAGGAGTACCTCTTACATAAGATGGAGTGCTGCTGCAAACGCGAGCTAGGTATCCCTCTGTCGTTTTGCATTCTAGTGGAAGGCTAACTCCAGGCCTCAGAAAAACAGTGTTCTTAGCACTGACGCAGGTTGGGAATATTAATAGGAGCGCTTTCAACTGAGCTGTTGTTTTTGCAGATCTGTGCGTAAGTCCTGTCAGCACACTGACAAGGATTTATTGATTATTTATTCGAGGATTTATTTATTTATTTTTTGCAAAACCCTGACTAATAGAAAAAAAGAAAATTGCCTGGAAATCATTATAAAAAAAAATCATTTTAGTTTTTACTCCTCACACTGTGCTTCCCTGCCACCCATATTCAGCCTGACCTTCTGCTGAATCATTCACTGGAGTGTGTACTGGAGATGCCTCTTAACCTTCAGAAGACTGTTGATAGTTTATGAGAAAGGAGCATCTGAGATAGAGCTGCTGAAAATGAAGTCTGCCTTTAGAGATCTTTAGTTCAGTCATACAGGAGGAAAGGAATAAAGAACTACAGAGAGCCATATTATCTCAATGCTGCAATTTTATATAGAGTATTGTTTAATAAAATAGTCTCACTGTGCGCTGTGTTTACTGTCTAAAAATACTATGATCTACAGGCTTTTATTCAGTCCACAGAGGGATATTTTCAGGTTTAATCTTAATTAAATAAGACAAATAGCCCGAGGGTGCAAGTCGACAGCTTCACAACATCGTGCAAGAGTGCTAACAGCATAGTCATAAATCCATATTCCATACAGCTATTGTTTATAACATGGCTCAAGAGCAATGGTTACGATCATACAGTGAGTGCCTAAGGAATGATGGTAAATGGTAAATGGACTAGTTCTTATATAGCGCTTTTCTACTCTCTTGGAGCACTCAAAGCACTTATACAACACATT
>JAVDPK010017967.1:0-11435 GCA_034780415.1 Cichlasoma orientale | reverse complement strand
ACACACACACACACACACACACACACACACACACACACACACACACACACACACACACACACACACACACAATCCTACCATCATAATCACTCTCAAACTTAATTTATAGCACTGTGTTAAATCCCCACTGTAAGGTGACATCATTGTTAGCATTTATGGTGTGTCTTCATTAGTCTGCTTTCACGAGTGAAACTGAGCTCATCATGTTAGTTGTGCTGAACAAGCTACTTTTAATGAAACATGGGAAGAAATGAAGACTTCAGTATTTACCACAGTCCTATAAATGAGTGGATTTCCAGGGACACCAAACAGCAGACCAAGTCTTTTGACTGAATCGGGAGCTATGTATAAAAGAAATGGCCGTAGTTCTAGTAAATGCAATCCCATCGGCCTATCCATCCATCCATCCATCCTCTCCTGCTTATCCAAAGTTGGGTCGCTGTGGCAGCAAACTAAGAAAGACATTCCCAACATCCTTTTCCGCAACTACACTTTCCAGTTCCTCCCAGGGGACCCTGAGGCATTTCCATTCCAGATGAGAAATATACTCTCTCCAGTGGGTTATGGGTCTACCCCCAAGGTCTCTTCCCAGTTGGGCATGCCTGGAACACCTCCAAAAGGGAGGCGCCCAGGGGGCATCCTAACCAGATACCTGAACCACCTCAACTGGCTCCTTTCAACATGCAGCAGCATGCAAGTCAGTACCTCCAGGTCTGGTGGCCTCCAAATCTGAGGCCAGAAATGGTGAAATGCTCCCTCTGGATTGGAGAAGAGAAACTGTCAAGCAAGCGAGTTCAAGAATCCTGGGATCTTATTCACAAGTGATAGGAAGGTGGAGTGTGAGTTGGACCAGCGATAATGCAGGCACTGTACTGGATTGTCAGGCAAAGGCAAAGCTTTCAATTTACCAATCCATCTACATCTCAACCCTCGCCTTATGATCATGGAATGTGGGTAATGACCCAAAGGTCGCGAAACATGCAGCTGAAATGAGTTTTCTCTGTAGTGTGACTAGCTGCTATCAACTAGCAGCATTTTCATCTCTCCTTTTCCTTTTGGTGTTAACTGTGGTTTGCTCCACACAAGATAGTGATCAGTGTCCCCCTTTGATAACCACCTCACTGTCAGACACAGCCTTTAGTGTGGCACGGTCTCAAAATACCCACCATCTAACATCTGCACGGAATAATATTGTATTTGACAGAAGGTTCACAAATTCCAAGGCAGTATGTCTCACCACATCATTTGGGAGCCACTGCTATAAAGCCATAAAGCCAGCCCTGCAATAGATTGCCGACCTGGGTGTATCCTGCCTCTCGTCCTACGACAGTTGGGACCCTGAACTGGATAAGCAGAAGAAGCTGGATGGATGGATGCTATAAAGAAAGCATACAGTAACTAGGAGGTGTAACAGTTCTGAAACTGAGACTAAAACTGCGATACAAATATCCACAATATATCACAGCTCCATCTTCCTGAACTGTGGTACTATTAATGGTGCCCATGTCCCAGAATAGCTGAATTTATGTGAGTTCAAAAGCCATTTTATATTTTTGGTTTTGTAAAAACCTGTCAGCGGTAGGGGAGCAGTGATGCTGCCAACTACCTGCCACAGGTGTTACTTTCAAAAGAGAGAGGCAAACAGTTTTCACCATCCTTGACTGGCCTTCCTGTATTGGATTTCATTTGTATTTCTACTTTTCAAATATACTTATTTAGGATATTTGCCATTAAAAGAAAACAAATTAATATATATCGTTTTTAGAGGAGGCACTGGTCTTTTTAGTTGTGCACTCCTCTGAACGACCCTGGAGTAATTTCTTTGAAAATAGTGACACCCCTTTGCTCCCAAACGCCACTTATCAGTATATCGGTGGTTAAAATGAGCAGCTACAGTGTAAACCAGCTGTGTGACCCCCTCTAGCGTCTACCTGGCGGGGTGTTGAGGAGGACGACTTCCACCCCTGTGGCCTTTCTGACTCTCTGAAGCTCCTGCAAGTCCGAGCCGTACGGCCAGGCTGCTTCCACAGCCCGAAATCCAGCCGCGGCAGCTGCTAAAATTCTCTGGCTGAAGTCCGGAAGCTCCGTGAACAGCCAGGAAATATTCGCACAGAACTTCAACGGAGCCATTCTGGTTAAACTACAGAAACCAACGACCGTGAGTTCAATACTCCTGCTGAACTTTCACTTTGCTAACACAGTGAAGAGCTACATTAAGTTAGCTACATTTTGCTAGGTTTAGGGCGGAAAAGGTAGGTGAAAATTTCAAAACAAAATGCTGTTGTCAGAATTTGTCATTTACATACACCGTACATCTGTTGCAGTGGTCTAATAGAAATATATAACATCATATTAATACATAATAATTTATATTAAAATGTTTTTAGACCTCATAAAAACACCTGGGGGCGAACCAAATTAGTACAATTATTTGTAGCGCTTTATTATGAAAACATGAAAGGAGAATCTCCTCTTACAACTTCAGAGAAGGATTGTTATCATCACGTGACTGGCAGCATGTGTTCTGGCTTGCTTTTCAAAATCCAGTGTTTTATTTTATTCTATAATAATACAATTTAAATGTAATACAAATATATTATAAAAGTTAAAGAAAAAAGTACAGGAAAAAATAACTATTGAATAACATTTTAAGTGTATGGAGGAAAAATCCTTTTACCCAAGCTATTTTTATGATCACAGTCTCCAAAATAATATTTCATAGAAAACTGTGTTTATCTAATGTGTTTAAGTAATGCCCATAACTTTAGCCTTTGTCCCAGTGTTTAAGTCCCATGTGTTTAAGTCCAGAATCGGTTTAGGGCCCATGTGGACCATTTGTTTTTTTGTTTATTTGTTTGTTTGTTTTAATGGTCTATCTGATTAAGATATCCCAAAAGTCTGAAAATCTAAGCACAAAACAGAAGCTATAAACAGTCAGATAAAATTCTACATAATGTATTTCAGGGCAATTTCTTTGACCTATCACAGAACTGTACATTGATTTACCCATCACACTAACTGCTAGATTGACAGAAATAAGATAAATTATTATTTATTATTTAAACATTATGCATTATTTATTAGTCTTTTTTCCTCCTTATTTACTCTTTATGTTTTGCAGTTTTGGTCCAACCTTGATCCCGGCCTTCTCCAGACTACTGCTGTGTTTGTAGATGGTATCATTGGAGACCTTCAGACTGCACTTTTGCAGCTCAATTTAGCCCCAGATTGTGCTCTTATTTAAACTTATACCTAACAGCAGCTATTCAGATTATCCTTATGTGAAAATATTTCATTGTCAAAAGATTTTTTTTTTATTAAGTTCTCAACTTACATCTCTGCTTCCCATCCAGGATTCCAGCAGGCTGCTATCTGTGCTTTGATTCTGAATTGCAGAATTGCACCTTGGGGTTACAAATATTTTTTTTATTGTGCTGTGAGCAGAAAATGTTTCTTTTTTCAATCCAGATATCCAGCAACAATATCAACCTTCTGGGTTTTCCAAACATTGCAGATGAGTATCTTTCAGAGGAATGGGCGCTTATCTGTGACCTGTCACCTACTGAGAGGCACAAACTAGGGTTATCTTAGCTTCACTTCGCGGTAGCTTTCTTTCTCATTAAAAACATATTAATAGACTGTAAAGGCACAGAAACAATCATGATCTGATATCTCAGTTGTAAATAACTGGCCATCGATACTAACCTTATGTATGCAGTGTTTTGACAAGGACTGGTCCTTTAACTTGAGTATAACATTAGTCAATGTTTGAATCAGAGTGATGCTGAAAATGTAGTCCATGCATTTGGTGTTTCTAGGTTTGATTATTGCAATTCCCTATTATTATAGATGTCCTTGATAATGTGGATATTAGGTTTTTCATAGTTCACTTCCCTGAAAACCCCTTAGGTGATCCAAAACGTAACAGTGAGAGTATTAGAAAGAGAGATCATATCATATTGAATTCAAAACCCCTCTCTTCACAAGGTCCTGAATGATTACATCTAAAGACCTCATAGTACCATATTAAACCAACAGAGCTCTTTGCAGAATTACTTGTGGTTCCTAGATTTTCTAAATGTAGAATAGGAAGCAGAGCCTTCATCTACCAGCTCCCAGGCTGGGTGCAGGAGAAAGACACCCACTCTGTTATATGCTACACATTTTTACTATAGAGAGGCTGCAATAAGCACAAGCAGGCCTAGATGGTCGGCCCCCCGTGGTCACCGGGGAAAAATGTGTGTTCCCCAAGTTACAAAGAGGGTGCGGCACCAAAAACCTCCTTCTAATTGTTTTGGCTGCTAGTATTCTGCCACGGATGCCCGTAGTTTGCATTAAAGACACCGACTTGTCTGCAAACATTTGCCGTTCACTCTCTGTACTGAAACGTGAAAAAGAGTGATGCAAAAACAAAAACAGCAACAGAGAGCATAAAAAGCTTTTGGGGGAGACAGACAGAGGATCCTGCTGAAGACAGATTTCCATTTGAAATATGGTTTTTATATCTGACAGGCCTGACTTGTTTTATTCTGCTGCTTACCTTTACAGGTATCATTCAGTCATTTATGTCTGAAGCAGAAGCTTGATTCTGATTTACTTTATTGCCAAGGATGCAAACCAAGCTCTTTCTGTGATTTAAGAGAATATGGATCAAAATAACATTTATAGTTGTACAAAAACATCCTTAAAAGTGTTATTGAGACAAAGTAGTGTGGTTCAGCAGTGTATCCTTTTCATGCAGAGTGCTGTTATTGTCCCTCTTATCTAACATGAATGCAAATCTGTCACCCCCAAAATGTTGTGTGACAAATGACTGCATGCAGCATTAAAATTTTAGCTTTCTTATTAGGCTGCATAGCAAAACCCATTTTAGTTAGATCAAAAGTATTAAAGAGTTTCCAAATACTTATTATTGGCAGAATATTCTGTGCCCAGATGATTTAAACTGTGCTGCTGTATTCCTCTTTTTTTTTTTTCTTTCTCCGTGGCAACTTGCTTTGATTTTAATGACCCAGCATCAAATGAAGACTCCAACAAACCACCGCTGTCACAGGGGATAATTTTCCCTTTACACCAAGCAAGTCACGAACTAAAGAAGGTAAAGAATGAAAGCACGCTGTTATACAACACCAGATACTTCATATTCTCTCAAATGTCAGCAATCCACGCAAGTGAAAGAACTGCTTTGAACTGACTCGAAAAACATTGAGAGTCCAGATGACTACCAGGCTGTTATGCAGCTCCTGATGAGCTGTGGCTGCTTATTTTATCAATACTTTTCCCCCATCACAGCCATGCCAAGTCAAATCCTTTAAAACATCAACACGTCCTAGTTTGTTAGAGCTCGTCTCGTGTCTGCCAGCTCCCGAGGGAAATATGTTTCTTGTTAGCTGCTAAATGCTCACAGTGTTTACCAGCAATTCTTAAAATTTTTTTAAATTAAAACAGCTTCCTGTGTTATATAAGATTTAAAAAAAAATCAAGCTGGTTTTGTAAATGATGCTCCCATTAGAGTAAATAAATACAGTAATGTAGGTGTTTTTCAGTGTGATTGGAAATTTTGGTAGGCTATGAGTTTGCAGTGTCTCCCTGTTTCATGGTCGGTCTAGGACCGAGTAATTGGACCACTGAGTGAGAAGCAGTTTCATGGCCAGGTGAGGCCTTTCCCCTTGTTATTTCATGACAAATGAAGCAGAGAATAGATCTGAAGTTGATTCCAGGTGTTGAACTTGCATTTGTTAGCTGTTCAGTAACTTTGTAGACCCGTACATAGATTAAAAAATAAAAAAAAGGATCTCTTTGTTACATGGAGCTTGAAAGAAGAGGAACATTATAATTTAACAAAGAACCCAAACACACTGAAAGAGCCGAGACAGTTTAAAGGAAGGAAAAGTGAAACCTATGATTTGGTTTGAGTTTGACAGAACACCTTTGGTGTTTTTCAAAGTGGAAAGTAGAGCAACAAAACCCACATGTGTGAGAGACTGGTATCATCCATGCCCAGGAGAGTCCAGTCTGTCATCAGAAATAAAAGAATGAACTCTCACTGGTGAAAGGCATTTTGTTGCACTGAGGTTGCAGTTTGAGGCTCATAATTTTAATGCAGTCTGTCTAATATGTTTTCTTAAATTATAAATACGATTTTGCACAGAGGTATATCTTGTGCACAAATTCAAGATGCGACTTAAAAGATTAAACATGTTCTCAGAGAGCATCAGTTAGCCTTGATGAAGAAAATATGCATTGAAATACAGGTTTTTTTTCTGCAGCAAATCTTCACTTATTCCTCGTGTACCAGCAAATCCATGTAAAGCGCTAGTTAGAGGAGGGTAACTAAAGCCAAACTGAAATATAAATATCCTGACAGAAGCAGGTTATGCTGGTGAAGCAGTGAGTGCCTCTTGAGGCTCAACAGCATACCACCCCAGGAGGATTAATATTCCGCTAACACACAAATTCTGTCACACACTGAGGTTAGCAACAGTGAGAAATTATTTCTCATACCAACTCAGAAACAACTGCATGTGAAATAGTGTCTTTGACCTGCCACGAATCTGATGAGATTCTATCGAGAACGTGATTGTCTGCAAACATCTTTTTTGCTCTTGAATCCAGGAGGAGCCAGCAGCTCTGCGCTTAAGACCAGGGGCAATGCATAGCTTATAGCCAATTACCGAACAATTACTGGAGAATGTTTTGTCTATAACGTTGTATCTAATAATGTTAATGCTGCTATTGATCCTAATTCCAGCTGCAGATTATTTATCGTGTCAGTGGGTTTACTCAAAACTGACCGCACAGTTTGTATTTATTGATTTTCCATGACATCTAAAAGTAAACGCACTGGTCAGTGTTGCGTAACATCTGTCTGAACTCAGATCCAGTGCTGGAAAACATGAATCCTCAGCTGGTTCAGACTATAAATGAAAGACTGGGGCTATGCTGCTGCTTCTGGAGGACATATATCACAACCTTTACATGTGGAGTCCCCCGGGGCGCCACATGGCCCCTTTAGGTCCCTTAAGGTCATAACGTTAATGGCAATAATGCTGCATATTACAGCTGTGCGGACAACACTCACATTGATACATTGAAATCAGTTGAACGTATAACGGGCCACAGGTAATCTCTTCCTGAACTCTTTCTACACTAGTTTGCCAAGTAAAGGGTGGTTACGTATGCTTTATAATGGTCAAGGTCACATCTCTTTGTTTGTGTGAAGTTTTTTTTTCCCCTTTTTTGATTCTAAATATATTTAGCTTGTGATTAGGATGATTTTTCTGTGTAACGTTGGTGAAAAACAGATTGTCTCGTGGCAAATGATGCTCCAACCCGTCTTGTCGGCTTTCCTTTTTTTGTCCCATTCTGTGTTAGCAATGGAGGTGTGCCTATGCTCTCTGTGGACCAAAATGTATTGAGAACCTACAGAAAAATGTCGGCTACGTTAAAACTTCCAAGATGCTGAATTTAGACCGTGGGCCTTGAGGTTAAGGTCAAGAGCTTTGTATCCACCAAAAAGCAGTAATCGATTTTCTGGAGCCAGAGTTGAGTGCTTAGTTATCAGGTAATGCTAGCTAGACACAGAAAGAGCTCCGGAGGCGATTGCCTGACCAGTTACATTCGACTGATCTCAGGCAGAATTGTTAATGTATTACACTCACAGTGAAATTAGCTACAGAGCCCCAAACTGTTTTTCTTTTTAAACTGGACTGTAAACTTGATTTCTGCTGTAAATTTGGACATAAGAGTCTCCGGAGGTTGACTCCAGTTAGCTCACAGAGAGCTACCTTTGTCAGCACCCACCTGTCAGTCACGGAGACCATACTTTGATTATGCATATTCAAGCCCTCGTACAATTTAAAATAGATGAGTTAAAAATTCACACGACAAAGTGTGAAATTTGCAGTAGAGACTAAAACTATTTTTCATACCAGGCTTTAAACTTGGCTGTTTCTGCTCTAAGTTGTGCGTTTTCTCTGGGGATTTACTCGGTTTTAGCACTTCTGCATTGGCCTCATTTTTCAGAAGTTGGGGATCAGCTGTTACATTCAGCTTTGGCAATCTTAAGTCTATGTTAAATGTCAAGCTAGGTAGCGTGATTAAAGCAGAGGAGTCACAGTTACTGTGCATACATGCAGCATGCCATGTACAGCCATAGCAACACACACACACACACACACACATTACAAACAAACATAGTAACGGATATAAGCATTTGTGGTGTTCGTGAACAACACCCACAGCACAAAAAGAAAACGCCAGTCTGTCAAAAAAATAATGCTCTTGTAAAAGACTTTTATTCCAAACTAGAAGGATCACAGCGGAGGAGGAATTTGAAAGCACCGAGCACAACCTTACTTGAATGATAGTCTTTCTCTGCAGTACAAAGTGTTGCTTGTTGAGATCATAAGACATCATTTGTGCCGATAATTGAGGAGCTCTTATGGGTCTGCACAGTGAGAGTGTCCGTGGCAGTGGGGTTTTATTTTCAAGATTTCTCTGTTAGGGTATATATGTGGCTTTCTGCCACAGTAAAGGTCTTTGAAAATGTGAGCAAAATTGCCCTATCATCAGCTCCCAGGATGCTGTTCAAGAGGCTTGTTTCAAGTGCTGACAATCTCTTTACTCATGCAATGTTTGCCAGCATGTGTATACACTTTAACCACCACCCTGTTTCACATTCATATAGTCTTCAGCGTGGCCCAGTTAAACCACCTGCTTCTGCTCTTTAAAATGTCAGTCATTTTAATATCACATACTTTCAGCAAGTGCCTCAAAATGACAGTTGTTTATGTTCAACCAGCTTTAAAGTAGCCTAGCTGTAAATATATTAGTACAGTATAATTTATGAGTAGGCTGGTATTTTGTATAAATACAAAAACTTTTTAATAAATGAAGTGGACTTTGACTACAGGGACCCGGAGCACTCATTGAGTCACTGTGTCCGAAAGCGTAACTTGCTTTATCATATATTTGCTCTTACTGGGATTAAACAAAATTATTAAATTAACTTGTATTAAATAAGATTAGCAATGTACAGCGTAAACTCTCAACCTTGCAGTTATACACTTTATATAAAAGTTTGATTGTTTAAGGTTTCTGCCTCAGCGTTTGCGTATTGGCTTTCTTTAAATTGAGCCAAATGTTATTTTCAGAGCCAGGTATGACATTAATTAGACTACAGGATACAGATAGATAATCGAAGCAAGCTTTGTTAGCAAGCTTGCATCCACAAACGAGCACTGCTTGTCCAGTCAAATCTGAAAAAATGCATCAATTAAAACCAAAATGAAGGCAGTTCCTCTCCTTTCATCTCAAAGAACGATCTGTCCCACAAGCTTCTCTCATTGCCTGTCTGCATCCATATTTTAAATGAATGCCATCTTGGAGCTGTGTTTGGCTGTTGTCTCTGGAAGCAGGCTTTACTTTGCTTGCCTCTGATTCCACAGAGATATGTAGCATCTCTCGATTTCATGGGCATGTCTGTGTGGCCAGCAGCAGGTTTTTCTGGTTGCTTCTGCATTGTGGATACATTTCTGGTCTTTGATAGGCAAATGATAGGAGACGTTTGTGCTAGACAAGCTGGCTCTGCTTTTGCTGCTCTGAGATCAGTTACAATGTGCAGGTTGTGTGGAAACAGGACCCACATTTGCAAATAAATGAGCTTCTGTAACTTACCACCTTAACAGATAAGTTTTCTCTTACTAACCACCTTTCCCAACATGTTTGGGAAAATGTAACTAGGCAGCATCAGATGGTCTTTAAGATGACCTTTGACATCAGAAGAGGAAGGAAGTGAAGGCAGAGGCAAGAATTAAATGGTGGAAGTTGAAGAAGGATGAATGGTGCTCAGAGTTCAAAAAGGAGTTGAGACAGGCTCTGGGTGGTAGGGAAGAGTTACCAGATGACTGGCAAAGTACAGCTGCTAGGAAGGTATTTGGTGTATCCTCTAGAGTCTAGACAGAGGAAAGAGGACAAGGAGACTTGGTGGTGGAATGAGGAAGTACAGGAAAGTATTCAAAGGAAGGTTAGCAAAGAAAAAACTGGATAGTCAGGAAGATAAAGGAAGTAGACTGGAGTGGCAAAAAGAGAGAGATGACAAAAGCAAAGAAAAAGCTTATAGTGAACTCTGAGGCTGGCCACTAATGAAGGAGAAAAGGACTTGCACCGATTGGCTAGGTGGAGATTGAGCTGTAAAGGATATGCGGTAGGTTGGAGTTATTAATGAAAGAAATGGAAATGTGCTAACAAGTGAAGAGAGTGTGTTGAGATGATGGAAGGAATACTTTGAGGAGCCGATGAATGTATAAAATGAGCGAGAGAGAGAACAGATGGAGGGAAGTTAATTAATCAGGAGATTAGTAAGGAGGAAGTTAGGGACGCTATGAAGAAGGTGAAGATTGGAAAGGCAGTTGGCCCAGATGACATAACTGTGGAGGTATGGAGATGTCTAAGAAAGAGGTGCAGTGGACTTTTTGATCAGACTGTTTAACACAATCTTGGAGAGTGAGAAGATGCCAGAGGAATGAAGAAGTGTACTGGTATCAATATTCAAAAACAAGGGTGATATGCAGAGCTGTAGTAACTACAGAGGGATAAAGCGATGAGCCATATGATGAAACTATTGGAAAGAGTTGTTGAAGCTAGGTTAGGAGAGAGTAGACTATCAGTGAGCAGCACTGTGGCTTCATGATGAGAGTGCTACAGCTGCAATGTTTGCTTTGAGAGTGTTGATGGAGAAGTACAGAGAAGGTCAGATGAACTTATGCTGTGTCTTTGTGGATCTAGAGAAAGCATAGGACATGGTGCCAAGGAATTGCGGTACTGTATGAGAAATTAGGGGTGGCAGAGAAGTATGTGAGGATGGTGCAGCAAGTGTGTGGTAGGAGTGACAGATGGGTTCAAGGTGGGGGTGAAATTACATCAGGTATCAGCTCTGAGCTCCTTGTTTACAGTGTTGATGGACAGATAGATGAGGTCAGGCAGGTGTCTCTGTGGACTATAATCTTTACAGATGACATTGTGAGCTGTAGTGAGAAGAGAGCCTGGAGAGGTGGAGGTATGCTCTGGAGAGAAGACAAATGATCGTCAGTTGAAGCAAGACAGGTGTAATAACGAAGCTGCATGGAGTAGACTGCAGACAGTAGATGCAGTGAGGGTAGAGGAGTTTAAATGCTTGAGGTCAACCATCCAAAGCAACAGCCGGTGCACAAGACAGGTGAAGAAGAGATAGTAGTGAGAGTGCAGGTAGGGGGGCGTGGGTGGAGACGAATGTCAGGAGTGATTTGTTGCAGAAGTAAAGCAGCACAAGTGAAAGGGAAGGT
Source organism: Cichlasoma orientale (assembly GCA_034780415.1). Lineage (NCBI taxonomy): Eukaryota > Metazoa > Chordata > Actinopteri > Cichliformes > Cichlidae > Cichlasoma > Cichlasoma orientale. The sequence continues at coordinate 111 of JAVDPK010017967.1, read as the reverse complement.
TTATATGATGGTAGTGAGACCATGTATCATGTATGGCAGGGGTCGTCAACTACATTTGTCCGAGGGCCGGAATTGATCTCGCCAGACACTGTGAGGGCCAGATACTCTCGT
>JAVDPK010017966.1:0-11443 GCA_034780415.1 Cichlasoma orientale | reverse complement strand
GGATTCACAACTGCCATTTGGCAGCGCTTGGTAGAAAAAGGAGTAGTGTAAAAATGCTGGTAGTTCTAGTGTTAATGGCATAGATTCAACAAAGTTATTAAACATTCCTCTGAAATTTTGGTCCATATTGACATTATAGCATTGCACAGTTACTGCAGATCTGTTGGCTGCACAGCCGCCAAGTCTTGCACAATGTGAATCTCATAATTCACATTGGTCATACAGGGGTGGGTATGGTCAGCAAAAATACTCAGGTAAGCTGTGGCACCTAGATGATGCGCAATTGGTGCTCAAGGAGCCTGAAATATCCCAAGAAAATATCTTGCACACCATTACACCACCTACAAGGCAGGATGAATCCATCCTTTTATGTTATTTATGCCAAATTCTGACCCTACCTATCTGAATGTTGCAGCAGAAATTGAGACTCATCAGACCAGGCAACATTTTTCCAATCTTCTATTGTATCATTTTGGTGAGCCTGTGCACAGAGACTGGAGTGGCAGCTGGTGTGGTCTTCTGCTGCTGTAGCCCATCTGCTTCAAGGTTAGATGCATTGTGCCTCCAGAGATGCTCTTCTGCACGCCTTGGTTGTGACACATGGTTATTTGAGTTCTGTCAGATTAAAGCAGTCTGGCACCGGCGAGGCATTTTTGCTCGGAGCACTGGTACACATTTTCTCTTTTGCGAACCATCTGTAAACCCTAGAGACACAGTACGCTCGCAGTTGTGTGGGAAAATCTCAATAGATCAGCAGTTTCTGAAACACTCAGATCAGCCCATCTAGCACCAACATGTTCAAAGTCACTTAAATCACCTTTTTATCTCCCATTCTGATGCTCAGTTGAACAGGTGTACCTAACAAAGTGGCTGGTGAGTGCGTGTGAATAACAACATGCAATTGTTAATACAGCAGCAACAAAGACTTCAAAGGGTCAACGGGAACAATATGTGAATTGGCACGAGTGTTTCAACATGTAATATTGATTGCCTGGACACTGAGAGCAGGCGGCCAGTAGCTAGTGTCTGTACAGTGTAAAATGGGCTGCCGATAGGGACAGGACAAAATAATGTCAAACAGTGTTCTGTTAAGAGGTCTGAAACTCTGTTGACTTCTTCCACCTCCACCTAACGCTCTGGACTTGTTCCCCAGTTCAGTATTTAACCTGCAGCCCTGAGGTCAGTAGCTGAGATAAAACTCGAGACTCTTAACTTTCCCTGCAGTCTCTGTGCTGTTCGCTCCGGCACTTAAAGAAGCGCCTCTCTTCCTCCTCCAACTGATAGAGCTGCAGCAGCTGTAACAAATTCATCACTAGCTCTGCTCTCTTTCCTAACTTTTAATCTCCCTCATGGACATACACTAATCTCTCATTTATATTTAAATCACAACTTTATGCAGAATGTGTGGCTCATGAGGCAAATGAAGCTCATTACTGTTTCAAGCTCAATTTAAGTGAGTGATACAGTGATGAGGATGCCGGAAAAGTCGATGTTTCCCCCCGATGGCTAAGTTGGAACGCTAGCTCTGACCTCGATGAAAAGGTCAGCGAGACACAGAAATAAGAATAAAAATGAGAAAGGGTAACTTTTGGTTGTGCATTTTCACAGTAACTGAATTTGTCTGCTCAAGATGTAATAAATTCTTTATTAATAAACTAACATCATTACGGGCTCGCATTTGCACCCCAGAGTGCATCTGGTCCTATAAAATGGGCTCATATTTCCTGGTTGCTACGCAATCATGCAGAACAGATACCGGACCCGATGACTCTCACCCGATGGACGTCTTGGAGATCGACCGACATTTTAACAATGGATGCAGACACTGTAGGTTAAATCCATCCTTTGGCTGTCTTCAAATTAAAACCCTTCTGGATGAAAAGGTGGCCACTTAGCTATAAACCCTCCAGCGTTTCGACTGCTTAGACCAAATTATTCATTTTTGTGTTGACCTTGTATTTAAACTGTGCTCAGACTGCATTTCTGTTCCTGCTTTGGGATGCTCATGATGTGCAACTCTCATGACACCGAGGTCAAAACTTCTAAAGTGAGTAAAGTTGAAGGCTAAACGGTTGTTATTGGAGGGGCATTCAAAACACATATAAATGCGTTTTGAATAAATTTCATCATTTTCCCCATTCAGCACGGAAGAGTTCTTTATTTTTATGCAGGTGCATATTCTCTGCATTATTAACTCTGTTTCATCTTATAAATGTTTTTATGTTCGCATCTTCTGAGCTGTTATGCTATTTACGTGATTCATTTTTAGTTTTGACTCTTTTCATACATTATTTAAGCTCGTGCACGTCGCATGGCTTTTGCTGCAAGTACTTTTCAGAGTGAAACTTTTGTCTGTTTACTGCAAATTAAATTATGATACAACCATTACAGAAGTCATTACAATAAAAAACCATTACGCACATCTGTTTGCTGTTCCCCGCCTTTCTGCACGGTTAGTTTTCAAAAACAGCTTATTTAATCTTTTAAAACTGAAGGTGAGTGAGAGTCGATACGCGTGAAAATGCTTCATAAGGAACATGTTAAAAATCACAGCTTGTGTAGGTGTATCTATATCTGAATATGAGCGCCTGCACGTGAACTCTGTCCTCATCGTCATCTATCATGAACAAATAAAGATGATACAGTTTGGGAATAAGCTGCACTTTTGTTTTTAGGTTACATTGTTTGGAATAATGTGAAATAACAGAGAAGGTAATCATTTCTTACTCAGTACAAAATAAGAACATTGCTTCATGTGCACTTTATTCATTTAATTTTTGTTTGAAATAATTTGTATGAGATTCTCTAGGATATACTCCAAAAACCGTGCAGTCCAAAGACACACTTATCAAGTTAATTGGTGATTCTAAATTGGCCCTAGGCAGGAATGTGAGTGTAAAAGGTTGTCTTTGTCTCTGTGTTAACCCTGCAGTGCACTGGAGACCTGTCCAAGCTGTACGCCGCCTCTCCCCCTGTGACAGCTGGGATAGGCTCCAGCCCCCTCGTGACGCTGAGTCGGAATGTGGTTAAGAAAACGGACAGATAATTTGGACGAGTTTCTTTGTGGGTGCACGACTCTGTTAATGGCCATGTTAGTCTCTCAGTGGGTGAGAGACCAGTGTCACGAAATTCTGCACGCAATTGTTGTTTCCTGGCATTACATGCAGGTGTTAGTATTTAGCTCAAAGAATCAAAGTACAGCCAAACGGATATATTTGGCTCCATCCCTAGATTTTTTCTCATTTTGTTTTTGCATCCCCCAAATATGCTGTGCTTTGTATTTAACACATCAGGATTGTTTTTGTAACATGACGGCTTTTAGCATTTATTTAAAGGACTGCTGTCTACGACTTAAGAGTTAATTAGACTGAGGACTTGTAGCTTGTTTAAAAAAGAACAAAGCGAACTGTCATGTTGACACCTGAATATTTTACAAGATAGCGAGAGCTGAAGAAAATAAAAAATAGCAGAGCTTGTATTTTGGCACAATATTTTAGCCCAATACACCACGCTGTACTCAGACTGCAGAAGTTAACCTAAGAACAGCCATGCAAATAAGCAAAGACTGAATCGCTTTTGTGCTGTAGTTTATGGAGATGTTTCACAGTAATAACCCTGTTATGTTAGCCAAGAATCTATGAATACAAAGATGCCTCTTGCATTGATTTTCATGTGCGATGGAAGTATAAGAATATCCACAGAAATTTCAATATCTAAGACCTTGTCATTTTGGTCTAATTTGTCTCATTAAGTACAGTCACAGGCTTTTTATTCCCACCAAGGGGTGCACTCTGCACTCGGAATATTGAGTCTCTTATTACAAGAATTTCCATTTCTTTGCTTTTCATTGATGTAGCAAAGGGAGTGACAGAGAAAATGCCTTGAAATATACACAGATCCACAAAGTTTTGCATTAATTTAACCACACTTTCATTTGGAATTTCAGTGGCACTTTATTTTCCTGTTCAATATCAACAAGATCCTTTAAGAATAGTGCTTCTTAAATGATCTGCTTGGACTTTAAAAAAAAAGGGGGGGGGGGCGATTTACATTAATTTTGATGAGATGAAGAGTGCAGCAAAGGCTTTCGGATGTGTGGGAGATATGTGAAATTTACCTTTGCGCATTTATTAATCACTAATAAAATTCTATATAAAGATATGAATGCTCAACTAATGTTTAATGTTTAAATGTCGTTCTGCTACTGTTTTTATTTAATAACACTGTATCACCACACTGTAGACATCATCTTCCTGTGCCTTTGAACAGAGAGAAGAAAATTCAATGTAAGGACATTATATAGCCTTTGGAGACCTCATTCCATTATATTTCAAAGCTCAACTCTCTCTCTCTCTCTCTCTCTCTCTCTCTCTCTCACACACACACACACACACTTGGAGTTTCTTTATGATTTTTTTTTTATTTTTTTTTTGACATAGCCTGACATGATTCTGCTAATGGCTGCATTGGTGTCTCGGTCAGTGAGAGACTAATGTGACTGTATGTCATGAAATCCTGCACAGACCTTCCCAGGGGAAAAATTTGTAATATTTGTTGATTTCCTGGCATTATATGCTGGTGTTAGTGTTTAGCTGGAACACACAAACACACACGCACACGCACACACACACTTGAGACAGAATTAGCTGCAGTTCTGGAAGCTTTAGTAAAATCCTCTAGCTTGTGCTATAAATAAATGCTTTGCTTTCAACGTTAGAATAAAAGTCTTGGTATTCAATTAGATGTGTTCTTAATATTTTTATAACAGTAGAAGAGGTGAAGTAGCCTGTGTCATTCAAAGACACCATCAGAGCGTTTTCTTCAGAAAGTTTCTTTTCCAATTGTTGCAGCAAACTCCTGCAGTGAGTTCTGGGAATCCTTTGTTCCCACGTAGACTGATGCCTCCAGAGACAGACCCGCTCACAGAATTCATCTCGTGCATTTTGTGTGCCAGCCACATGCATCATATACAAAAGATGGACATACATATGTGACATGATCCAATTCTTTTGGAGACTTGTGTTTGGCATTTTGGCTGTTGGTATTTTCTTTTTCTTTCTAAAATCTCAGTGCAAACATGTTTCGATCACAAGGTGATGCCAAGCATCTAATGCTAGCACTAGCTAGCTAGCTTTGTTTGTAAGATTCCGCTGTGATGACGCCGATGACCAATGACAGTCTTCAGGTGTTCAGGTGTGTTGGACTTGTTTTCAGGGTGATTTATTATGAGTTTAAAGTCAAACTCAGACACTTTGTCTTTGGCTCATTTTCTGTGAAGAACAAATCAGGGGTGGGACACATCAAACAGCTTAGTCTGTGTCTGCTTTTCAATCAAGATGGAAAAAATATTCTCTGAGAGAACTTCAGTGATTTTAGACAAGGATTTGGAAGATGATGGAGAGGAAGCGTTTTTAGAACATGAATCCTTTTGCCTTTATTGCATAAGACAGCGCAGACAGTAGATAGGAGGGTCGGGAGAGCGTGGGTCGGGAATGACACCCAGGAAACAGTCTGGGGCCAACTCAAACCTCTGCGGTGAGGACTCTAACCTTCAGTACATGGCTCACCTGCTCAATCAGGTGAGCTATGGCAGCACCATTAATTCAGAGTCTTACAGTGAGTTTGAAGACGAGGATGCTCCAAAACAAGCCCACCAGCAGCCACCGAGGGGGGAAATATGGATGTCAAAAAATGGTGAAACTGAATGAACTTCTTGTCTATGTGATGAGCCACCCTGCAGGACTGCCACTATGGTGCAACCAGGGCCAAACGGTGTTACTACTGTGCAGGACATGAAATCTGCTTCTTAACTTTTCATCCCAGGTGCCATCTAGAAAATCACATAAGGGTTGAAAGAAAAACTGAACTGATGAGCCTGCGGTAGGTCTTCTGACTGAGAAACAAAGCACACTACACTTCATAAGCATCTTGTTAAGCATGAGATGGCCCTCGCTCTAAAGCATACCCTGCTATATCATCTATTTTACTCTAAATGGGATCATAACGCGCAAAATGAGGATCATGCTGTACTGATGAAGACTTGATACTGGTGATTATAAACTCATCAGGGAAAGTGTTTACTGAGGCCACAAATCAAGAGGGAACTAGGGTCATTTTCTTACAGACTTCTGCACAATCTGACTGACCTCCCCAGAGGATACGTTCAGCTTTTATATAATGTCTATGATCAGAAGACCCCAAAGGGTATCACAGTAGTTGATATTATGTGCAGGGGCAGCAGCAGTGAGGATAAACTATACTTTATATCTGCTTTCCTTTTAAATTCACAGCTGACTGCATTTACATGTAAACACACACACACGCGTGTGTATATGTGTGTGTTTACATGTAAATATATAACATTCTGATAGGAATGAGTTATCACACACTTTATTATGAAGCTAAGACTGATATAATGCTCATATTTGGCTGTTAAATACGATGTTAGTAGAAGGCAAAACCATGTCTCCAGGTTTTCAGTCTTTTGTGCGATAGCTACACTAACACTTTCTTGACCTTCTTGCTTTATACCTACAGGAGTTTTGTATCAGTCGTCTCAAGACAGGGGACTGAATGGACGTACTTTTCAAAATGTCAAAGTCTTCCTCTGAGTACGCGGATGATATCTTATTGGAGGGATATCAAGGTCAGGCACAATTTCCGCTTGTATACCTGCCAGAACAATAAATTATTTAATCTATTCTGAAATAAAATGACCCCCCCCCCCCAAAAAAAAAACACCTGAAGTGCACACGGAATGATAAATATTGAAGAACATCTGATGGATCACACCTAAAAGGGATGCAGCAAACAGGAAATCTGACTTTCACAGCTCCTCTTTTCCTTACATAAGAGGAGAGTCTCCAGCCAAACAGTATGGACTGAAGCAGCATTCACGCTGCCGCTCTGCAGGAGAATTATTTATCTTTTGCTCTATTCCTGGGAGGATGCTTTTGACAACATCTCATCTCACTGTCTGAGAACCACTGGCTTCCATTAGGGCCAGGAATTGCACTATGATGTCTTTGTGGGAGACGCAATACATTTAAAAGCTTTGAAAGAAGCGAAGCAATACTGAGGCAAAGAAAGAAAACATTTATTGTTCATGAATGTGGTGTCGCACAGGTCCTGTCAGAAAAGAGCAGGGAGGTGAGGTCTTGGTTTGAGGTCTCTGAAGTAATCCTGCCTCCCCTCTTCTCCAAGCACAGGAAACCGGACTTTGGAATTGTTCTTTTCAAGAGCAATCAGCACATTCGTGTAAAAGCGGTACATTGCAAAAGACAGTCTAACATTCCACATGACAGCTAGGTTTTACATTTGTGATGCCCACTGTAGTTTATATCCTTATAAAAATTTACAGAATAACATTTTTGTGTCTCAGTGCAAAAGATATATATTCCAAAAGAATTTCAGAAAAGCCGTGCCCCTGATAAATGTCCATCCACGTCCCTCCCCTTATCTGTGCCCCTACAGTAGAATAATTGGCCTGTTTACTGTACAAGACCACCAATAAATAACTAACAGAAGCAGTTTTACAGTCACTGTCAGGTAGCAGCAGTGTTTCAGCTTGACTTTAAATACATATTCACAAACAACAGTGTGTCACTGTACACCCACAATTCATCAGAACTTTAACTATAGATAATAATAATTACATTTGTGTTGATAGTAATTACCATGACGATAACAACAGAAAAAAAAAGAAATACATTGTGTCACATCAGCATTAAAGTATTTACATTGCTTTTTCAAGTTCTGTGGCTTAGTTTCCCGTGTGTGAATTTCCCAAGTAAAAGAAGGCAATGAAGTGTCTCTAAGGTAAAAGGCTGAGAGTGGGGAATTTATCAGCTGGTGCAGATGCTGTTGATGGAAATGATTCCTGGGTCCACCAGGCCAAGCTCCTCATGCTCGTTCACGCACAGCTGATAGCCGCAGCCCCGCCTACGCTTCAGCGGGGTCACCTTGGCGTCGGGCTTGGCTCGAGGTGGCAGCAGAAAGCCCACACTCCCTGCAATCAGCATGTGCCAGATGCTGTGTATGTAGAAGTAGTTCTCCTCTGTCTCCACAAAGGCGTAGAGCGCCACGGCAGACGTGGCAATCATGGTGCCCGGGAAGAGGAAGAAGACCCAGCGCTTCCAGGTGGGCGGGTAGCAACGCCGGCGCCGGATGGTGCGCACAGTCTGACAGGTCCACAGACACAAAAAAATGTTTTCAGCATGACTATTTACACCTTTTTTTGTTTGTTTTTCTCTTTTTCAGAAAGCTCACAAAATAACATTTTCAGTGGGTATAGTTTGATACCCACTGGTAACACAAATCCAATCACTTTAAATACTGAGATCCATTTGCAGACCAAGAAAATACTTAATTTATTGCCATATAACCCATGCATATCCCGTGCAGCCAATATAACCCCAGCAACAACCTGAAAAATCTATTCATGTGTATCTTCATCACTACAGACTAGAAACTGGAGCTATAATGTGCACCTCCCAGGGCTACGTATAAACAAATATCTGGACACATTTTCATGTGTGTTTCTTTTATGCTTACATAATTAGCAGTATGATGAGCATCAAAGGCAAGCGCGGTCTCTCGCAGCAAACCGCAAAGAAAAGCTGGCATATTTTACTTCCGCTCCTTGTGATAAGTGTTTTACAGTTTATTTTCCACATGAATTGATCTCTAAGGCCCTGTGTTTAATGGTCTTACTGTTTTAATTTAATGAACTTTTTTTTTAATGTAGAAACAGTATATTGAAGTGGGAGATCACACAGGGAGAGTCATTAAAGAACTGAGACCAGTGGGATTTCAGTGAGGGACCGTTAGACATCTCTATTTTATTACAGGTGAAGAGGGATGGTATTCTTCATGAATCTCTGCGGGTTTTATTGTATGAAATTTTGTATTCATGCCTAGTGCTGCGGAAAAAGTCTATCATCTGGACCAGCTGATGGATAAGTGACTTGTCTGTCAATGCTTTATCTCTTTTTTTCCATTCATGTTTTCTTTGCTGGAGCTGCATATGAAATCCATTTTGGAGAATATGTGCTAATGCTTTCTGTAAGTGTCCTATGATTGCCTCTAACAGCGCGCAAAGAGAAATGAGCATAAATTCATTCAGTCTCTATTTTCATCGGTTCATAAACACCGATTGCTTGAATTATTATTATTTTTGCTCAAAATGTTACTATAAAGAATTGATACAATCTAAGGGGAAACGTAAGCTGTTCATGAATGACAGAACTAATTACATGCACAAAATGGATCTGTGTGCATTTAACAATGAATAATGCAAAATGCATATAGCATAATAATTTATGTGAAGCCAAGTGAAGAAAAACACGAGAAGTGTTTTTACTCTGGCAGTCCCTCTGGAACTGCATACTTTTGTGGGCAAGCCAAATAATTCTAGACCAGGATGGTGTTTTTATGTATGAGTCAGGGACCTCGTTTAGTTTGGAGAATTAGGGATATTTGGCATTGACAGATTTGAACTTCCCCCCTTCCTTTTACTGCTAATGATACCCCTGCACAGCAGCAGACGCTCTGTGCCCTCTGCTTGACTGATCTAATTCGGTTGTGTCTGAGAACATTCAGAATGCCAAGCTTTGCAGAAACATGACAAGCTGAAATGAAAGGGCTCTTGTAGAAAATGTGCGGTGCTCAGACTCGGAGTTGCAGCGCGGAGCAGAGAGTGTTGAAATGCAGACATACACTGTTGAACTGCTGATAAATTATTAAGTGTCAGGTAATCAAAGCAGAATCCCGGGTTTATCTTTAAAAACTGCAACATTAGCATGAGCTTCAACTGACTTTTTATGGAAAGGTTGCTGTGAGGAGTTTATTCCTGTGCAGCGTGTTGTTTCGTTTGCAAAGGGAAGATGAGAGATTTTCTCTGTTTATACTTGGCAGTCCGTAGATGCTGTCACATGTGACATATGTCACATATGTTAAAAAGCCATCTATAATTGAATTACAACTCAACCAAAGGCTAAAAAAAAGAGCCAAATATTGGAAGCCAGTGCATTATCTTAAAGCATTCAGAAAGAAGGGATTTTTGACTACAGTAAAATATACAGTTTCCTACTTATTGTGCTTAAGCTGGAGGGTTTACATAGTGGAATTAAATAGTACTTCGTCTTCCACTATTTCTGTAGGATCCTCCGCAGTAAGATAACTCTCAGAGCTACAACTCCCACACTTTATTCAGCACAAAGCTTTCTCCAAGGAAACCACAAACCTTGTTTTCAAACTCATGTCAGAGGTTTGGTGTTAAAGGCTTTTTTTTTTTTTTTTCCACGAGAACCTTGCCTGAAAGACTATTATTTTTTATCTTCTCAGTTCAGGGAGCACATTATGACTCGAAGAAGAGTCAGTGAAAGTACAAGCTGAGTTATAATGGAACTACAACCCATGACTAATACCCACAGGCTGCAAAACTTTTAAAGCCCCTTCAATACTAATGTAAAATAGCTTCATTGGTCAGAAAACCGACAGTTTTTTAGCCATGTTCCGGCCCTATGTTGGCTTACATGACAGATTTAATCCTTTTACACTCACTATCATAAAGGACAACAGAGGGACAGCGCAGACATATTTTATTTGCATGTCTGAACGAGCATGAATGTTAAACACAAATTATGTATTAAAATAATCGTTTTATCCTGTGCAAAAAAAAATTCCCCCTGTGAATACATGCAGAAATACTTTTACACCTGAAGTATTTTACACCTGACTGATATTGTTTTGATTTAACAGGGTTTTTTGTAAGCACTGTGCTTCTGATATACAAATAATGCAATAAATACATCACTGCAAGAAAAAATGACCACAGCGGTATATCGATTTTTATAGGTTTGTATAAAGATTTTCAGTTTCATCCTTAAAATCTTGATATTTTTTATTTTATTTAATATTTTCTTACCTCGTATCATATCTCTCAACATTTTTGTCAATAAACTTGATCTTATTTTTTTTTAAATGCAATAAAACAGATTAATATTTTTTTTCCCTTTAGAGTGTTGCTCTACAGTGCCTGTAAATAACTATCTAATTTTTCCCTTACCCATGCCACGGCCATGATGCCCAGAGCAAACAGGCTGGGTCCCAGCAGGTTCCACAGACCGTGACGGTCCAGCTGCAAAGCCATGGACAGAGACATCGCCCCCAGCAGATACAGAACCTTGACAAAAAACACATGGATCAATAACTGCCCTCCATAAACACAGACAGCATTGTTTCAAACAAAAGGATCCTTGCGTGGTCAAGCAGCATCACATCTCTACCTTCGGCGAGGTAAGGACTGCTGTCGGTTTGTCAAAACTGTAACCTTTCCCCCATTCGTCACGTCACCAACTTTCCCCCGTCACCAACTTTCCCCCGCTTACAATGCTGTCCTGAGCTCCCTTCCCAGACGTCTGAACCCCCATTCACACCTTTG
>JAVDPK010017965.1:0-11447 GCA_034780415.1 Cichlasoma orientale | reverse complement strand
CCCCCCCCCCCCCCCCCCCCCCCAGGGAGAGCAGACATGATGACTAATGGAAAACATTCTATGGGCAGGAAATACCAGATCAACCAATCATTCATCATCCTAAGTTTAAATTGTACAACACATAACAAAGAGACAAGAAGTCATAAATAATGATACAATTTAACAGAATGTGTCTGTGTTTCCTTTTCTAATCAAAGTAAACCTTCATTATGGAAAAACCAAACTGAAAATTCTTAACTTAATTGACTGCGTTTGCTCCGAGCACATGATTGATTTACCCACGCTCCATCCTACCCTGAGATCCTACCAGCGCCTGCTTTAAGAGAGTCTCAGGAGAGACAAAAACAAGTCTTTTATTCTTTAAATGATTTATTTATTTATTGGATACATCACACACAACCACTAATTGTATGGTAGACTCCAATCTAACACACAGTTACCAACAGCAGTGTTGGTTCTCTGAATGGTGAATGTGCACGCTGCTGAATGCGTGCATAGGCAGTTCGGTACCTTTGTGCATATTCGGTCACAGGCTGTTAGAGGATGTGTTGGCAGAGGGGAGTGACACACTCGGGGCAGGCTACAAGATCATTCAGGAAATTTCTATACAACAAAAGCAGAAAAAATATTATGTGTCTTCTGTGCTCTTTGATGTGTGTTTCTTTTTAACTCTGAGTCATAGAAGAGGTGAAGAGGTCCGTTTCATTGTAACGGCAACACTAAAGAAAACGTTTCCTGTCATGGCCACTTAATTTGGCTTTCATTCCTCTTGGAAGTTGAACACGACACAGCTTCATTTTCCCTCAGAGCCACGTGGTTCTCATGTAAACATGCAGCATACTGCGGAAAAAATGGCAATTTTATGGCAAGCTAATTTTGTACAAACAACTGAAGGAAAAATAAAAAACAAATAAAGAAAGAGATAAGGGGCAGCGGGGAGCATGCTGAAGAGTCCTGTACTGCGTGTAAATCACATACACATGCAGAGTAAGTGAGCAAGGCCTGCTCCCACAAACAAATTAACATTTGTCGTATTGTGTCTGTAATATGTAGCTATTATTAAGCTGTTATCCTCATCACAAAGGCAAAAATAAAAGGTAAAAATATTTCAGTTTAAAGCAAACTGGGAGAATCATGTAACAGTCAAACCAGCATAACTGTATGCTGCACTGTGTGAACGGGAGAAATTGCACATTTGTCCCATAATTAATAAAACTCACCCATTCCCAGTTAAATAAGCTCAGGAAGTTTGACACTGTTTAATAAGCGGTTTAATACATTGAACAGTCTCTCTCCTGTGTCTCACACCAGCCTGGAGATGCCTGCGAATTTTGAACTTGGCTCTTTTATCAAACCCAGCGTGGCAGAAGGTGATCCCCATCACAATCATCCTAATCTTCTCCGTGAAGGTTTTCCTTGCCAACATTCTAAACGAGTTATTAAAAGCTGCTTCGCACGACACTCCAACTCTTCTCGGTCACGCATCTTGACCAAGGTGATTAGCAGGAGACAATTTATCTGCTGAGATGATAAATCACAGTATAACGTGCTCATTTTGCTGCTGTTCACACACGCACAGACACACCCACACACACACACACACACTGGTCTGCTGTCAGTCCCAGAGAGCACAAGTTTACCCACCATGCGCATACACAGATGGTCAAAAAATGCTCCTATGTCCATAAAAATAACAGATTCATTTTTTGGTAGCCACGCTAGCTTCCACAGCTAACTGCTACCACGACATTTACAGGATGGATCCACATGGGTACTGTGAGATCCTTTATAGGACGGCACGCTGTTCAGAGCCTTAAGCCAATTTCACGTTGATAATTAATTAACTGTCTGTCTTCAGATTTAACTGGTCACGCTTTGATTGCCTCGACTGCACGTCAGTGTCGCGACAGAGCAACAAAGCAGTGTCACATTTCCACTGCTGTCTGCGGGTGTTTGTTACCACAGAGTCTGATCGAAATGCTTCCGAAACGTGAATAAAAGCACTTTGGAGTTGGAATCCATTCTGCTTCTCCTTTAATAGAACCACAGTAGGCTAACCTCTGCCCCTGTAGCCTCTGTGCAAATCTACCTTTAAGACATCCCTAACTTGCCGTGAAATTAGAAGATACGTGAAATTGTCATTGATCCTCTTATTTTACGCTCTTAGACCGCATTGGGGGATTCCCTGTTTGTTTAGATGAGTGTGCAAATTAAATTACAAGACTTGTTTAGCGGAAGTTATTGTTCATTGTTTATATTTTAAAAAGTACAGATGGGTTTGTTTTGTTTTTACATTTCTGCTGCCAGCCTTTGGTGATACAGCCAAAAACAATACAAAATCATTCTCTAGAATATGACTTGTAAATCTGCTGAATATTTTCTTCAGAGAGATGATTCAGTTGTGTTTGTGTGCACTCAGTGGGCACTATGCAATGCAGTGTCCTGGTTCCTCACAACCGTCATTGCCTCTGCAGCTGCCACGCTGCCCCTCAGGTACAGACACACATAGGCCTTAATCTTTTGTCGGGCCCTTCCGAGAATTTTCAGATCCCCAAAAATAGATCTGTGCCCACAGTCCGTCACGGCTCGTGAAGTCTGATGTGCTTGCTAGGCTGGAAGACAGCGTCATGTCAGCGGACATAGTGGTTCACTACAGCTGATGAACCAGCTGACAAACACAAACAAGCTGCTTGATCTGGTACAAACAGAGTGCTTATGGGATTCCTGTTTTACTCCGTTACGTCCTTGATTGACATTTTTTTCCCCTCTATGACTAGAAGACTCGGCTTGGAAATTTGATTGACAGCCAGGATCAGAAAGTACCTGTCTCGCTTTGTAATGGGAGGAAGCAGACATGGAGGAGGTGCAGGGTTAATGTTGGCAGCTATCAGCTGGACAGACAGACCAGATTGACATGCTGTATTTGTGTCTAGCTCCTCTGAGAGAGAATCTGTTGGACTGCTGCAGCTTCTTCATCCAAATCCAGCCCTGTTGTTCAGTCGGGGCTTGAGGGGCAGCTGTGAGAGCTGTGCGCTGTCAACTGTCCATTGTATACTCTGCAGGTACAGCCAGGCGAAAAAGAACCAGCTTGATTTTTTTATTCTTTTTTTTTTTTTTTTTTGCTGCAAGGTTCACTTCAGTGCTATCCTTCTTTTTCTTGTTTTTTAAATGAAGGTTGGCAATTATTCTTCTCTCGCTCTTTCTCCCCCTTATTCCTTTTCTGCTCTGCTCAGCTTCTTTCTTTGCAACAAGCTTTGAGGGATGAGGAGGAGAAAAAGGGAAGATCAAAGGGAACCCGCACACTCTGCCCTCCAATATCATTAGGCTATCTCTGATGGCATTATTAGAGTTTCTGCCATGCGCATGTCTGTGGTTTTGTGTGCATGTTTATGTATTCTCATGCCTGTCTCTCTTTTGTGTGTGCGTGTGTGTGTGTGTGTGTGTGTGTTTGGATGCACATGTAGCCACTATGTGCAGTTCTTTCCTCTGGCATGAGGCCCGGTGCTGCCATTGGGTCGCCCTGCCATCAGCCCTCGCATATTGAGCGAGACGTCCAAGCTCCCCTTCAGCGAAGTGCATGCGGGAGCTGCCCACTGTTTGATGTCACTTCTGTTTTGTACGGATCTTTCCTCAACAAATCCTTACAGTGCAGTCATACACAGTAGCTGAGAGCAGGGAGAGCCGCTATAACAGGAAAAACAGCAGGAATAAATGTCCCCAACCTCAAACCACTGCTGAGGCTGGAGCTGTTTCTCTTATTTAACATCACAAAGTGTCATTAATTAACGAGAATAAATATAGAATGCACTGTAGCTCTTCACAGAGCCCTTTAGCTGCCTTTATGTAACAATGTATTTTTTAATTCTATGATTAATATGGCGCTTTGCTTATTTCTCTTAATTCATCAGTCATAACACATTGAAAAGCTAAATATGTTGTATATAAACCATGTCAGTGCATCGTTGGCCTCTAGCTCACTAAAACTATCTGATTATATAATCTACATGTTTGTTTGTGTGCAGGATACTGTGCATATAAAGATGGGCAAATCTGGCAGGTTTATTTCCTTTAATATAGAACACGTATAGTTGAAACACAGTGTGCTTCTTTCTTTTCCCATATTCATTCTTCATGGCAACTCTAACAGAATGTTTCACAGTTATTTTTGCCATCCTAGAATCCCAATCTTTTTGCCCATTTGATCAAATGTATGGGTCAAAATGACCTGCCACTAGAGATATCATTTTGGTATGACTGCAAGTGAAATATGTGAATTAAAATGAGAGGCACTTGGGGGCAGCAATTTCAGATGACTTGTTCAAGTACACATCATTTGTGGCATGCGAAATATGCTATGGTAATACTCCCAGAAGTTGTTGTGACACGGGCCACCTCTTCATCACTGATCTCAACTGTGGGGCTATCAATTCACACCTAAATGTTTGACTTGCCAATGGAGGTCCATTTTTCTACAGCGAGCCCCTCCTGCATGTTACCTCGCTTTGCAGTTTTATACGTTGTCTGCTCTGTGGCTTATTTAGACTGCGTTGGGCCTCAGCTGACCGAAGACTCGTGTGAGTTGTGTGCAGTATCTCCTGTTTGTGTGCGTGCACTTGCATCTTTAATGCACAGTTGGTGCAACCTTGCAAGTACCATAGAGCTCTATTGTATGTGAAGGGGCGAGCAAGCATGTAAGATGGAGGGATTGAAGAATTGGGAGAGACAGGAGGAAAAGGGAGGGGCAGAGAGACGGAGTCTGCTCAGTTACTGAATCCATAAAGGATGAAAAGGGCCTTGGCAGGAGTCTTAAGGGACTAATAAAATAAAGTTCTTTCAGATTAGTTAGCTAATAGAGCTGTAACAAAGTGTTCTGTCTTAACGCTGAGGGGAGCATGGCCTCCTCTGTGCTCACTGTAATGTGGGTGGAGTGATGAGGCAAGAGAGGGTGGGTGGGCGTAGGGGGTTAGGCACTAACAGAACACCTGCTGTGAAGGAGCCCTCTGGGTCTGGTTACTTAGTCAGAGTTGAGCGAGGGAAGGAGGGAGCGAGGGAGGGAGGGAGGGAGCGAGGGAGCTACCTGGCATAAAATCCTAGTAGCTTCAGTAGTTACTGGATGAAATCAGTACGGTAGCTACATGTGCTGTTTTTAGTTTCTTTGGGTTTTTGTCTGTAATCGGAGGGAAATGAGAGGCTTCTGTAAGGTATCAGAGACAGCGCTTTTGATCTGCATTTTCTGTAGCTGACAAGGACGTGAGTAAGAGAAGAGGCTATTGCATCATACCATGTCCACAAGTGGCCTCAGCCTAACATAGTTTCAGCATTGCATCTCAAATACTATTCTTAAAATCTGAAGAGTGCAGCTGTCAGTGGCATCGTAAATGTTTGCTTTGCTGATAAGTTCATTTTTCAGTATGCCAAAAAAGCTCATCGACCAGAAACTGAGGGAACTGGTCTGCATGAAAATGAAGGGATTTTTAAGTGCCTCGAGGCAAATTGGTGCTATATTTAAAAAAAATGAACTGAATTGAATTTCTTCTAAGGGAAAACATATTTGACCAAAATGTAAACACATGCATTGACCATAGAAGATTTAAAGCACTCCAGATTTATACTGGAGGACGAGCTTTCTCTGAGGCAAAACTGGAAATCACACTGACCCTTTAATGGTAATAGAAATATCAATTATTGAGGGACGAGAGAGAGAGAGAGAGAGAGAGAGAGAGAGAGAGAGAGAGAGAGAGAGAGAGAGAGAGAGAGAGAGAGAGAGAGAGATTCATTTTCATTCATTAAGCAAAGCCTACAATCAAGCTTTTAAACTCTGTGGAAATAAGTTTAATTCGAGCAGGTTTTGCAACATGTTTTCCTGGAAAGCTGTGATTAATTCTGTTAGCACCTGCAACAATGTAGCCTTTTGATGTGTTCACTCACTTTTCCAGGTGACAGAAAGTGTACTGCCTAATTTTTGACACATCCCCTCCATGTCTCAACCTCTTGCTCTGTCTCAGCACTTATTATGGTGAGGCACACAGAAGACCATAAATTAAGATGAACAGTATATTGAGTGCGTGCATTCTTCAAACAGGAGCTGGACTGATTTTGTTGATAGGGTTTGTGTATTTCAGCAAGTAAATTGAGGGTCGGCTTCGGTCCAAGTGATCAGTCATCAGAGGGTGAACACCAGGCTTCGTGCAGACATCTGTGCGCCTTCCAATTTGCTGCAGCAATCAAAACACCACAGTGCACAAAATGCATGTGTATTCCTCCTGCAAGTGGACTCTGTGTGGACAAAAAAGTAAATAAAACTACGGTAAAAGGAGAAAGCACCCATTCAGCCGTGGTGTTTGCAGGTGTTCAAGTCGCCAAGCGAGGATAATACCAACTTAAGACGGCTTTCTGTAACAGGAGGACGGGAAAACACTCGTTTAAGTTGGCTTTGCTCTTAATTGGGGGGGGGGGGGGGTATCAAGACAGGAAAACAGTTCTCTCCAGAAACTGAAGTGGGGAGCAAAGAATCCTGGAGATGACAATAACAGTGAGTGAGGAGCTTCCTCAGTGCCGTCATTATCACTCGCATAGTTAACGAGAGGCCTCTCAGAGCGGAGACTGATTGAGTGCATCATCTTCATTCTCTTCTCACTCCCTGCGCCCTCACTGTGATCCTGCTCTTTCTTCTTTCTACATATCCACTCTAACTGTAATTTGGAGAAATTTGTATTGCCCCGGGATTTCCTGCGAAGGGTTGCGCTGTTAAAATGATGGCCATCACTTAAAAACAGGATTCTGTGTAGGTTCATTGATTTTGGCCTTGTTCATTAAGTTCCAGACCTTGAAGTGCATCTGGCGTGCACACATTTTCATAATGAACCAAATCTGCTTCAGCTGTGTTCAGTTACATGTTTTTCAGTCTTATTTGTGGATACAGTTAAAAAGTCTTAATTTTATTTTAAGACATTAACGGTGTTACATTCAAAATGTCCCCATGCTCCTCTGCCTGCTCTATTCTTTAAATGCTTGTCAGTGCCTGGTCTGGCAAGAGGGAGGGGAGCCAGCAAAGTGCTAAAATGATGAGAAGTCTTAGCTGAAATTCCAACATTTCTTTTATGTGCTGCGTTGAGATAAACACAAGCAAAGTGGAACACCAGCAACCTCAGCTGCTTCGTGAAGGCTCTCTGCTCCAGGTTTTCCATTTTCCACTCACCAATTGTTCAGCTCAGCAAGCCTGCTCTGGTTCAGTCCACAGCAAATAGATGGACGCTGAATATGAAACACAATGCAAAATTTTGGAAATGGATTTGTCCTCTAAGACACACCGACCTTTGGTTAAAAATGTTTTACCTTAAGAGAAAGGCGTCTTTGTTACATCCACAGAGCTAAAAGGGGAGGGCCAAATAAATCCCCAAATAAATCAGATTTTTATTAAAAGGGTCAACTTAAGGAGATAGCTAGGACACCACACACCCCAAAATATCGGCAAACCTTCAGTGGTGACGAAAAGGAAAACGGCTTCTTTGGCTGCTAGCAAACACAAAAATGTAAAAGTTGCTCAACACACTACAGAAGATGATCCACGTCTCTCCAGCTTTTGTACTGCAGTCTTGATTGCTGAGTGGAGCCAGCTGCACACTGGTGGGAGAGCGCACAGGACACACCAACACAAACACACACAGCTGGCCTGCTAGGCCCTCAACACCCTCTCCCATCAATACAAACCACAGATTATAAAAGTGGGTCGTAGTCTTTAAAGTATCAATATCAATTAAAATATCAATATCAATTGTCTAAGCAGATTAACAGCACCTTAAACGTACAGAGAAAGTCTCAAGAGTAGTAGTACTAGTAGTTGTAGTAGTAGTAGTAGTAGTAGTATAAGTAGAACAAAGGGGATCCAAACTGCAAACACAAAGAACTGACAGGGAGGTTACATGAGAAAAAAAGTCAGCTTTAATAAATTTACAGGTAATGGATAACAACAAAAAGTAGCCACATGGTAAAAGCAACACTCTGTAATCTAAATGAGAAAAAACAAGATCAGTGCAATAACGCAGCTGGAAGTGGACTGTGAGAGGTGTGAGCAGGGATGCTGGGGGTCCCGGGTGGATGGCCGATTGTAGAGGAAGAGTGGGGAGGCAGGATAAGGGATGCAGGAACAGCACAGTGAAGCAGGCAGAAGATTTTCCCTCACTCTTCCATCCCCGCTCAGTCCTTCTGGTTAGATCATAACTTTTAAAATTATATAAATTAGGCATCCACCTCGGCACAACACAAACCCTAATTTAAAAATACTCATTGTACTGGATTAAGGCTCACAGAATGATCCCACTTCTCCTGAAATCTGTGTCAGTGACAACTTTCCTGCATAATGAATTTGTGAAGCAAGTGAATTCCCAAGACTTTATTTTTTTTGTCTATATTTAGCTAATTTTTTATCTGAGAGAGCGCCATAAGGTCTTACTGTAGCAGACTGCTTGACACCCGATCTGGAGCTCTTGGAGCTGTTTTGTCCTTATTAAAATTAAATTAATTGTAATGATATTTTGTTCAGTAGCACTTGCTATATGAGGGTCATTTACCCCTTTCTGCTTTATTCTGGAGGCCACTTGTTTGCTGTCACTGCTATCTGGATTTCAGTCCTTGCCATTTTGCAGCACTGCTGCTTACTAGAAACAGAGGGAGTTTAAGTGGGGTACCATTAATAAAGACTAAAGCCATAGGCCACTGGTGTAGCTGATGCTGTAATGATTAATGAGGGCCATTCTTTAGCCTCAGTGGTGGTATCTGTGTTGAATTAGGCTCTGATTATTCTGGCTGGGTTACACAGCCCAAGACTAATGGCTCTTCGGCCTAATTCATACTTTCTTTAGCCACGTCACGTGGGATAAACTACAGAACACAACTATCTGTGTCTAACCTGACATTAATTGCCATACATACATGTCCTCCCTGTAATTTCAGAGCCCCAGCGATGGCTCCTTTGCCCCATGGCACCATTTTGGCATAATTAAGATTTCACCATTAAAATGTGGGATTGTTGTGGCGCCTACTGAACTACAATATATTTTCCCTTCCCTAAGGGCTGCTTTTTTCCATTAGGACTTCATGAAATGGCTTTTTGCTTACTCATTATAATTTGGTTTTCATAGCTAGATTGTAATTTGTTAGCCTGAGTAGGAGGACAGAGGCAGGAGATGTTGGTATAACACTGCGTAGGAGATTATTGCCATGCCCTCTGCCCTCAAAGACATGCTCAGGAAATTGATTTATGAAATGAAATGTAATGCACAGAATGGTAAATCTGCAGGCTGACTTTAACTATACGATGTCTCCACCCATGACGAATAATGGCAAAATGGGAGGGCATGGAGGCTGGGCTTTTAAACCTACCACTGGGCAAGAAGGTCAATATTGGACCTTCATTCTATTGCCTTTGGTTACATTTAGGAAAAGCCCGTTCAACTAAACAGTGGTTAAAGTGTAGTTAGCTGTGCAGCTAAGTGTATATGATAATGGTTAATAGGAAATGTAATCATAAATATTAGTAACAGTTTAGGTCTCATTACAATCTAATGGTCTCCTGCATGAAATGCTGCATGCCCATAACCTTGCTGACCCCCAACAATCTTAATTTCTGGTTTGGTATATGGTGGGCAGCCTACTTACATTCCTGAAGTGTTCTAGTTGTGCTAAAATAAAGGCGGTATAAAAGACAGTGCTCACTGCAAAACAGACCGAACTGACCTCGTAACTGGCTACAATAATATAAACATGTTAGTGAATTAATGTAAGAGTGCAAATGTATTCACGTCTGCATCCTCTTCACTGGACCTGCAGCCAGTATCCACACTGCTTCGCCTCAGTCTGCAGCCCTCCTCGGCCCGGCTCCTCAGGCTTGAATTTGGCTGCTGAACTCCAGATTTGCTCTGATTTGCTCTCCACACTCTGGACTCTCTGCTCAGTTCAGCTCCAGTTCTCCTGCTGTTCTGCACAGCCAGCGACCTGCAAGGTTCTCCACGTATTCAGTCGTACCCTCTGCCCAGCTCTGCCCGCTCTGTCGCAGCTCTGCGTCCCCGTTCAGCGCTGAAGTAATTGCACATCTTTTTTCTAGCTACAGTCCTTTGAATATCTAACAGATCTAGCTAGCACTGGCTAACATTGCTTAGGAACAATACATGCTGCTAGGTCAGCTCTGTCTGGGATTTTTTTTTATCCCACACACCCCAAAATTTACTATATGACAAATAAACTCATTTTAGATAAAGTCTTGAAATGTGTTGAGCCCCGCCTTTTCTCTGGGTTTGCGTTTGTGTTAAGACTAGACAAAAATACAGTGTTGAGATTACAAAACTTTTAGTAGACTTAAAATCCATGAGATGGTATTTTTTGTTATTTTAATATTAATATGGAGGCAGGAAGAGGAGCGGTATTGGCTAATCCGATTTAAATTTAGAATAGCAGTAAAAAATAAACATTTTGTTTTGCATATAAAGTATGAGTAGTTTATTTCTATGTAATCCTATTATACCTAAAGAAAAAAGCATATTTCATTTCATACTGACGTGTATTTTGGTATAAATTACATGGTCACAAACCTGGCTTTGTACCACTTCTGCTGAAGCCTCTGTTGACATCTCATTTTTAAGATTCCCCCCAAACACCATCTTATTGCACTGATACACTCACCTTACAGCTCTTTTGTTAGGATTTGTTAAGCTACAGTTTCTGTTTCCTGCTTAACTCCCGAACTGGCAGAAAATATCGCTGTTTCATTACTCAGTGATCGCCCACTCTCAGGCCTGTTGACTTGTCATTTTGGCTTCACTAGTCACCATTCTGCTCCATTTCCTTAGCGGCAATCACACTGTCGGTATCTGAGATGGTGTTAAGCTGTGGCTCATTGCACCATGGCTGTGCTTGCTGGGCACGAGCCATGTGGAAACAGCGGGCATGCTTCTCTGGCCAGAGGGAGGCAAGAGCAGTAAGGAAAGAAGCAGTGTGGAGAGCAGTGGAAGTGAAGGGATCCTTTGCAGATCCTAACCCTGTATTTTTCCACTCAGGCAAGTTTCTTGTTTACTGCTCAGCAGTGGCAGCGTGGTTCTCTACTGGGCTAATTTGTCACACCATAAAAAAAACAGGACAGCACCGGTGCACACAGAGCGGGAGTCACTGAGCTTGTTATGTTCTAGTGAAGATGGGGAAGATGAGAGGAAAGGAAGAGATAGGCAGATATGGAAAAGGGAAGGCGTATCTGTGAATAACAGGTTTGTGCAACAAATGACAAGAAAATATGGGTCAGAAATGGAGACCAAATAAGGAAGACAGGAAAAATGGAATGGATACCAACTTACCAGTCTGAGAAGAAGAGATGTAAAAAATGGAACATTTATTTGTGTGTGTGTGTGTGTGTGTGTGTGTGTGTGTGTGTGTGTGTGTGTGTGTGTGTGTGTGTGTCT
>JAVDPK010017964.1:0-11447 GCA_034780415.1 Cichlasoma orientale | reverse complement strand
AAGAAAGAAAGAAAGAAAGAAAGAAAGAAAGAAAGAAAGAAAGAAAGAAAGAAAGAAAGAAAGAAAGAAAGAAATCTTTGACTGTCAGGAGCAAAACAGTTCCTGAGAACACGTCACAAGTTTAAACACTATTTTTTAATCATCATTGTTTTTGGTTTTGCTTTGAGACTGAACTACATACATGAGATCACTGTTGATGCATTTCATTGTCAGTTCTGTGCATTAATTTCACACGAAAAAAAAAACACACATAAAAGCTGTTACAGTGAAATTAAAGTAAATGAAAACGGAGTGGGACAAAAATATTTCTTGTTTGGAGATAGAAAAATAAAAACTAGACTTTAGACTGTTGTGTGCTCACAAAACTAACTGAAAAAACAAAAATATAATTGTTTAAAATTGTAATAGATTTGCTCATTTTGGTGAAGTTTTATTGTACTCTCCACATTTCTGGGTTTTATTGGAATATTCTGAATCTTTTCTTGGACACATGGGGCTAAATAACAAAATAAAACTGCTAAAACTATAAAAAACTGAACAAAGGCTCGCTGACTGTCGGCCAACCGTGATTATTAATGCTGCATTCACGTAACTGTAAGCTGTAGTTTAGTTACTGAAGGGCACCATAGTTTTGTCTAATCAGCGCCACTGATTACATAATTAATCATTAGGTTTTATGGGCTTCTTCGGGTTTGTTTTCTCACAAAAACGTGCCATAAAAATTAAACTAAACTTGGAGGGGTTTGGGGGGTGCTTACAAATCTATTCAGATACATAAAATAATAAACATCTAGACTAAATTACCCTAGCATCACACCAAAAAACTTTTTTTTTTTTTTTTTTTTTTTGTCGATCTTCACAATTTTTTGTTTCTAGGCTTAATCCTAATGTGGGTGAAAATTCCTCTAACTTGAGAGTTGACTCCACTTGTTCATACTTACAGAAAACAAATTTTAAACGAAAAAACAAAACAAAACAAAACTGCAAAATATGAAACTGTTACTTTAACCCTCCCTCCCTTTATCATCTCTTAGATTTCTCTCACCGACGGTGTGCGACTATCAGACGTTTTCCCTGCAGGGAAAGGCTCCAGCTGGCTCCAAGGCCCCCGGAACCTGACTTGACCGTTAATACTGCTTTCACGTACAACCCTGTAACTCTGACCATGGAGCTTAGTCAGTGAACTTCACCACTGTTTCACCGCACAGGCGCCACTGATTAACTGATCGGATTTAGGGAAGACAAGGATCAGATATTTAAGGGGGCTTAAAAGAAACTGTGCCTGCAGAGACAGTGAACAAATGATGTCCTTAATGTTTGAGTACATCAGCCTAATAATCAATGCACTTTTAAACATCTGTCTGCTACAGCTTGCAGCTTCCTGAATTGTTTTCAGTTTAATCTATGTGAATCATTGAAAGGCACATCAGAGCCCCCTTAATGTCTCCCACTCTCTGAAATCACCCAACAAAAGAGAACAGAACCCTCGTAAAGCCAGTGAATGGACCTTTTCCAAGTATCAGGACGCAGCCTCGTTGAACAGGTTTCACTGCCTGAGGGGCATGTCGTGACCGTGAGGTGGGGACATGGGTCTTGGACCTGGTGTTATTTGCAAAGTCCATTTTAGGTCCGCAGGACCTCATGAAAAAGGGGGAGGGGCGTCCAGACATGTTTGATAGCCCTGCGTGTTGTAAAGCATGCACGAGATACAGACAGAGACGCTGCATACCTGAATTTGAAATATAGATATGAGAATCTTATTTTGGTGTTTTTCTGGGCTCCTGTTCTTCACATTGCAGTGACTTTCTCCACGAAAAACGTCACGCACCATATCTAATAAACAGGCTTATCTCCGGTGGTTATTCCTTAAACCATGCTAAAAATATTTTTTGTAAAGAGAGAGTTTAATATTTAGTTTCAAACAGGAAAGTTTATTAGTGTGCATGTTTGAGAACTCCGAGCAAACAAACTTGAGTGTGTGCAGAAAGAGGAGGAGGGAGAGAGGGGGTACTCGCTGAAATGGGGGGCTTGGGGGGGGGGGGATAATAGGATAATAGAGGGAGTGGCATGGTGTTAGTATGCAGTGTAGGTATGAAGGGTTTGACCTGCAGAGACAGAGAATCTTCTTTTCGCAGAGATCATTGACTTGCCTCTGACCTTTACCTCTCTGGGATCCAACGAAAAATGTGTAATGCGTAATTACGCACTGGCACAAGTTACATTTTTGATCAGGTTTCAGCGCAGTTTGATGCGTTTTTATTCGGTTGTTTACCGTCTCTATTAGCCGTAGTTTTCCAAACATTTTCTTCGTATTTCTGCAGGATGGAGGCCATCAGCGAGACGTTGGAACATCTGTTGGTCGCAGCTCACCATCACAACTGTCTGACTGTGGGAGTTTATGAGTCTGCCAAATTTCTGAATGAGTAAGTATTAATGTACAGTTAGTCGTGCAATATCCGAATAATAGTGATCCTTACACAACATGATTTTGTCCTCCTGTCTTGCGTGTAGAAACCCGGATGGTGCGGTGCTGTGCGTTCTTGCCGTTGATGAGGATGATGAAGATGACAGTGCGCTGCAGATTCACTTCACACTGATGCAGGCTTTCTGCTACGACAATTACCTCGACATCCTGCGAGTTTCGGGAATGAGGCGGCTGACTCAGCTACTGGAGGACAGCAACAACACCAATGGAAACCAACCCCGGGACCTGCATTGCATCCTGGTCACTGTAAGTCTCCAGCGCGCCCTTCGGCTGCAGTGCGTTTATCAAACTTTGCTAATGTGGGTTACATATTAAATAAACTATGTTAACACAATTGTCCGCTCATGTTTTGTTTTGCAGAACGCTTCGGAGCAGCTTCTGCACTGTCAGGCCCTGCAGCAGGTCGCCAAATTCTGCGAGGAGAGTCGCGGCAGGTATGAGTGGGTGCCCCGCATTGAACTGCAGGACCGTTGACCGAAGCCGGGCCGCTGCGGAGCGGTTATGAAGAGTGGTAACAAAGGAACCTCCCTCAGAGGAGTAACGGGGTTTTGCCTGAGATAAACAGACCAGGTCGAATTGGCTCAGGGCGAGAAGCTTCGGGCCACTGAAAGATTTGTGAGAAAAATTGAGTCAACCTGCGACTTCAGTGAACAGGTGAAAAAATTAACTGAGCTGCACGTGCAACCCCCGGTGCTGCAGATGCTGCAGGCGATTCAGAAGGATTGTTTGTGTGTGGACTTGTTTTTCTACTTTTTATGGGACCCATGTCGGATTTATAGCACTTAAGGACGATCTGATTTTAAAGTTGACTTATTTTGTCCCTGTACTTGGAATTCATTTGAGTTTGATGTGTCCATCGCTCCCACATGACTAGAATGTGGTCAGCTAACATGATTTCTTTTTCCCCCTCCCTTAATTTTTACTAGTTAAATCTAGTACATTTAACACCCACAAGATTGCATAAAATTGCATGAATTCAACATGAATTTGTAATTTACTGTAACACAAATCTACTAATGTTAAAATGACTTCATTATGATCATACAGAGCATGTTTTAAATGAATAAAAATGTGATTTAAAGAGCTAAATTTGAACAGTCTGAATTCTCGCAACTACTGAGCCTTTGCAGTGACATGCTGAATGATGTGGCTCCAGATTACTGCACATCCGATATCTGTAAAATAACAACATTTCATCACAGAGGTGCAGCTCAGACATTCAACCTGTTAATACACCTGTCACCCCATACACTAGAAATACAGAGAACTATGAAATTAAAAATTAAATTCTTCTTCTTCTTTTAACCAAACACTAAAGTCCTTTATTTCAGGTGTACATGTACCTAAGACAGGTCGTAAAAAATCGTGATGTAAATTAAAATGAGTTTAAGGGAAAGTATGAAGACTTTTGAGTTATACTCACTAAGTCCTGAGATCCTACACAGATCAACAAACATACACATTTCAATGCAAGATGTTCATTATATTTTAGGCCTTATAATAATATTATTAATACTTTACAGAGCAGAACTGAGAGAAACAGAAATAACTGTCTATACAGCAACAAAATTAAATGTTACATTTTTGTATATGTAAATATGAGAAAAGACAAGAAAAAATTCACTGACATTAACAATATTATATTAACAATGGGTATCGGTTTAATAAAACAAATAAATAAAACGAATTCAGACAAAGAAAGAAGTAAATAATGTCCATCCATCCATTCACTTCTGCTTATCCTGAAGAAAATAACGTGTTCTTAATACTGACACACCAAGCAAAACTCATTTAACCCTAAAGCAGACCATAATCTCCACTTTCTTCTTTCGGCTGGTGCCTTTCAGAAGGCGCCACCATCTCAGCCTCCTCCGAGCATACCTTTCCCTCCTCTTCTTGGTTGTCGGCCAACAGCACAGTTGTTTAACCCACCCAGACCGATTCGGTATGGAAATGTTGTTTATGATGTTTGATTTGGCAAAGCGCCGCAGGTCGCATTGGATCAAAAGACTCATGCGCAACGTTGCCTGGGATATTGATTGCTAAAGGAACAGTTCATTACTGAGTGGCCTAATGACCTCTACTGATTCTTGGGTACATCTTTAGGCTCAACCGCTTATTAAAAAAAAACATCCAAAGATAAACTTGAAAAAAGAATAAGCAGTGTTTCTCTTCTCTAAGTGGGGCAGCGATGACGCTTAATATACATGACTTTGTGCATTTGCGTCTCTAAGACCCTTGAGGCTCATGTCTGCAAGCTTATGGAGCCGTTGATAAATTTGAGCAGATTTATTCGTGTGATAATATCTTTGCCACCGAACAGTATTTTGTTGGGCTGAGGGGGAGAAAGAGAGCTCTTCGGTGGTTCTTCAGGAGCATCGGAGGTGGATGAGGTTAAATATTCATGTTCGGAGGCTGTTCTTTCTTTCTATTTGACATTAGAAACTGCTGTTCAGCATCTTTACCTTCTAAATGTGTGTTCTAATCAAAGAGGACTTCAATTAAAAATGTATTTCAGATATTCTAAGCCTTTTTTAGTCTCTTAAAACGTACCAAGTTCTAGCACCGCTTTAAGACTGAATAAACAGTCTTAAGATTTTGCACTGAGTCTAGAGTAAAAATACCAACAAAAAGTTGACATTTCAAGCAGTGGTGTAGTCTACGTGATACGCTGGTATACGCCGTATACCCACTAGAAAAGCTTATGTATTTCCATATACCCACTTAAAAGTGCCCAATGATACGTGATTTCCTTATAAGGATCAGCGCAAACTCTTTACTACTCCTCTCCGATGATGTCAGCTGCTGCCATACGCTCCCCTTTCCTCCTGTTCCAGCTGAGGCTCACAGCCATTGGCTGAGCTCATTACCACAACTCTGTGCTCTGCGATTGGTTTCTTATTCAGCTGCTCTTTTATGATTGGCTGGGGCTGTAGGTGGGAACAGCTTAGACAGACACGAGTGGAGAGACGCAGTAGCTAGAGGATTTTACAATGTTCTGAAAATGAAGAGAAAACAAGCTACACTTTTTGAATGTTTTTATGAACCAGCTGCCCCTGAAGTCACAGAGGCAGCTTTAGAAGAACCAGTTTGATAGACATACTGAGTTGGTTCAACCTGTTTTTTTAGTACTTCTGTACTTACTACTTAATACTTAAACATGTTTTGCTTTTATATTGTTTTATAAATTCTACATATTTTTAATTCAAAGCCAACTGTTGTACAGTTTGTTGTACATTTATTAAAATGTAAGCATCATAGAAATTTTGCAATATGCTTAAAATTATGCTTAAAAATCTAAATAAATTGTCAATTAAATTGCACCAACCGGTGTACTTTTGTTTCTAAGCACAGTATACCCACTACAAAAATGTAGACTACACCACTGATTTCAAGTCGAAATGTGCATGGCTGCGTGAACGGGTGAAATCCCAATTTACAGTGACCTGCAGCGCAAGTGCCAAAAAAGTGATTTCCCGTATTTGCCAAAAAACGTTCACAAATAAGGATCTCTGTTTTATTCTCATTCAGCTGGAGAAAATGATCTGACATCCAGGATTTTATGCAAAACAATTCTGAACAATTAAGAGTTTAGAAACACATCAAGTTTTAAGCGTGATATAAAGATGAATATCATCATCATAACAATGATAAGAAATAATAATGTGAATAAATTAGTTGAAGATTTTAAGGGTTTCATTGGGAGTGAGGGGATGGAGAAGATTAGAAATGAGTACATCAGAGGGACAGCTTAGGTTGAGCAGCTTGGAGAGAAAGTTAGAGCATGAAGGCTGAGATGGTTTGGACATATGCAGATGGATATATTGGACAAAGGATGTTGAAGATGGAGCTGCCAGGCAGGAGGAAAAGAGGAAAAGAAGAGACCAGTGAAGGAGGACGTACAGTGGGGTTGGTGTGACAGAGGAGGATGCTGGAGATCAGGTGAGATGGAAGCAGATGATTCACCATGGCGACCCTAAAGGGAGCAGCCAGAAAAAGAAGAAGAAGAAGAAGAAATGTATTCGTCATGACACTGAACAGGTGGCACGTCCACATTTAAAGAGGTTACTTGTTCAAACAATAGACACAAAAGAAAACTGTGCATGTGTGGCAACTTAGTGGGTCCAAAATTAAATGAGAAAATTTATTTCTAACTGGAGCCTTATGCTTGCCTTCAAATAGGCACAGACAAATAGCCATTTCCAGCATAAACCAAATGCAGAATTGATATATAACATTTCACCAGAATGCAGGAATGCTTATTTTTCTTCAGTAACACTGCCCCTCATTCCAAAAACCAAGTAAAATAAAAACTATGCTGTGCCAAAGTGACAATTTTGGATAAGAAACGCGTGTGTCTGTGTGTGAACAGGATATGGCTCTGACATGAAGACTCAGAGGAGGCAGACAGCCGAGAGAAGCCTGAGCATGGAAACAGACAGCATGATGGACCAAATGTCCAAAATGAACTGAGCTGTCACTTACTGTAACACAAATCTGTTGTCTAATGTTAAAATAACTTCACTGTGTTCAGGAAGGGAATAAATGCATTGCTTCATTATGAACATACAGAGCATGTTTTAAAAGAATAAAAATGTGATTTACGTGTGTGTGTTTGTTGTATTTATATTATTTTCCTTGTGCGTACAGCACTTTAGTTAACTGTGTTATTTTAAAATGTACTTTATAAATAAATTTGGATTTGGATTTGAATAAACAGCTAAATTTGAACACTCTGAATTCACCACAAGTACAGAGCCTCTGCAGTGACACACAGAACAATGTGGATACAGATTACTGCATTTAACAAGGGGAACATCCGATATCTGTAAAACACAGAGGTGCAGCATGCAGCACATTTCTCTGAAAAGAAAGAAATCCAACCTGTTGACAAAGCTAATACACCTGTCACCTCAGACACTAGAAATAGAGACAACTATGAATTCAAAAATTAAATGTTTAATCTTTGTCTTTTCCTTCTTCTTTTAACCAAACACTAAATAAATCCCTTTATTTCAGGTGTACATGTACCTAAAACAGCTCATAAAAAATCATGATGATGTAAATTAAAATGAGCTTAAAGGAAAGTATGAAGAAGACTATTATACTCTCCAAGTACTGCGATCCTATCCAGCTCATCAAAGTAGCCGTCAAAAGCTTTGACTAGAGAAACATCACATACATACACATTTCAATGCAAGGTGTTCATTATATGTCAGAGGCAAGGCTCTCTAATAATTTCTGTTGAGGTTATGCTTAGCTAAATTTTTCATGAAACAAAAAATGCAGTCAAAAGAGCTTTTAGAGCTAAAATTACTCATCACTGCGCAGAACACAGGCACACAGGAAAGCAGTAAGCGAATCTTCTATGTTGCGCTTGGCATGCGCATCAACTTCTGTTATGAAATTCGTGTTTTCCACTATTTTCATCTGGCTCTGGTGCATTTATTGGGACGGCTTCTTCATCCGGTGGGCGGCTGGAGGCTTTGAATCTTGGCATAGTAGGTATAGATATTCGTGCCTTTTCACAAGTGGACTTGAGCTCATTCCTTGCTCGAACTCACGACCCTGAGATTAAGAGTCTCATGCTCTACCGACTCGCTATATTTATTTATTTTACAGTACTGTAGGAATGGACGAAGCGAGGCTGTGAAACACTGGTATCCGGCACCCAGCTCCACACTGACACCTGCTGGACAATCTGGCTAACGCCACATATTGATAATAAGATAAGAAATCCCTTTATTAGTCCCACGATGGGGAAATTCAGTGTAACAGCGGCAACGGTATTATACAGAGGATAAACAGTAACTAGGGTACAATAAAAAAAAAAAAAGCATAAGAGGTGAAATAAATAATAAACATATAAAAAGTATATGAGGTAAAGTAAAAAGTAGAATGATAAAAAAAATAATCTGAATAAACAATATGTACAATATAGACAATATGTACAAGTATAAATAATATGTACATAATGGAGGACAGAACATACTATATGACGATTATGCTGTATTGCAAAATGGATTATTATATTGCACCTGTTTATTAACAAAGCTAGAAAGTGGTGTAGCGTCATTTTCAATTAATTCAAAAATAAATATTTAAAAAAATAAATAAATAAAGGACTAAATGTGTTTTGTTTCTTAAAGGTTAATATTAAGTTTTCACGGGCTAATTCTGACCAGTCGCAACAGTCATTTTCACACTAACAATACCTTTTTAAACACAAACCTCTGAACCAGGAAGAAACTTTCCACCTGTACTGCTGTGGATGTCACATGTTTGACTCAGTCTGTCTGTCTACACTGAAGCTGCAGCCGATTCCTCCTGCTGTTCATGAGAGTTACAGCAGAAGCGTCAGTGCGAAGAAAAACAAAAAAACAAACAACGTGTCATGGTCCTGGGCCGTTGGCCCACTGTTTGGTGTTCTTGTGGTGTTTAATTTGTATCTGCGTCTGTTTCAGTCCTCAGTTTATTTCTAGTTCCTGGTGTTTCTCTGTCAAGTCTGTGTCTCTGTTCCTCCTTGTGACTTCCTGTTTTATTTTGTTAGATGCCTGGTCCCTGTCCGTCATGTTCGGTTTTACTTCCTTTTGTCTCATCTGGTTAATTTAGTATACCTGTGTTCCCACCTGTTTCCACTCCCCGCATTAGGCCCTTGGTTATTTAAGTCCAGTGTTTTTCTCCGCCTGTTGTCGCGTCGTTGTCTTGCCTGTCCTGCTGTGTGCCACTCTGTCCATGTCCAGTGAGTTTTTTTGGTTTTGCTGCTGGCCCCATCCAGTTCTGTTTTAGTTGTTTTCCAGTAATAAAGTATTTTGAGTTCAAGTCCGTGCCTGGTGTCCTGCAATTGGGGTCCTCAATCCTGCCTGCCACAGCGATCCATGACACAACGCATCTATCATGAGACCTGCTTAGAAGTAGGTCATCTGTAATTAATGGGCTCAATTTTCTTACTTTTCTTGCTTGTTTGTTTTGGCTGCTCCTCTTTCTGGCTGCGGTTGCAGCGTCGGTGTTATGGACACGCCTCAGGGATCCAGGCCAGCCCAATAAAGTCACTGAGCCCCCTCAGCGGAATTCTACTGATACACTTTGTACGCCACCGTAACTTTGACTATAAGTTACACTAATTCATGTAGTTCACTAAAGAAAAAAAGTTATTGCAGTGTGAGCTCAGTTTAATTATTCGGTTCACAGTTTAGTTCTTCTTCAGCAGCAGCTATGTAACTAGCAGGACTGAGGAGGACAGTGATGGGCCTGTGTGTGGGTCAGACTTTGGGACCCCCCCAAATGTCTCTCTGATATTATAAAGCTCGAAAACTGCAAAACAAATCGAAACGCGTTGAAGACATTCTGCTGTTAATCCACTTCTACACTCAGAGAAAAAGTCTTTCCTGCTTTGCCTCTGTAATCTCAGATATTTTTGCACTTTTATAACTGTCTGTAGCTACCTTTCTCTATGTGTGCACTGGGCGTGTATGGTTGTGAATAGTGATGGCAAATCGAGGCTTTCTGAAACTCTGAACCTTTTTGAACCACTGTGTCAGAAATTGGTTTGCTACTCAAAGGTTCATTGCTCTTTGGTGACATCTGCTGACCACAATGGTTGTTGCACAGACAAATGAAGCCCTGCAGATGTGACGCACCTTTCGTGTGTATAATAACATATTTTAACGTGTGTTGGGACAATTCCTCAAATGACCTGCAATCCAACTGTGCTTTATGTGTTTGTTCTTTGTAGCCCATATTTAAAAAATATTTGCCTGAGTAATTCCATCTATGAAATGATTAAAAAAAACTTTTGTAAAATTGTTTGGTTTGACATTGATTCTAAATAGATATTGGACAGGGAAGATGTTCGGTAATAATGAGGCAGTAGGTGTGATTCATATGTTTGTTTGTTTTTTAGGTGCACAGTTTTTTTTTGTTTTTTTTTGTTATTGTGCTTGGTGTGCAGGAAATGTGTGCTTATGCACCTCTTTTTGATTATTATTATTATTATTTAGGAATAATTTTTCCACAGTAGATGGGCTTAAACTGTTTCTCATTTTAGGGACAACTTCCCCAGCCTTTGAGAGCAGCCTTTCACATGGAACAGAAGAAGCTGGTGTCACCAGAAAGTAAGAAAGGGAGAAAGAAAAGCACCTCTTGAATGATATGGCACTATGAGAATTATATTTGAATAAACACTGAATAGGTGTGTTGAATAAACACTGAAAGTGTGCGTCTGATTGCACATTTGGACACCAATTTAAAAGTGGATGCATAATTTTATTCTATGCATCCACCATATATTTATTTTATAATTTTATTTCAAATTAAAACTGACTTAATTTCATCAAGTTTTCTTGA
The DNA here is from genome assembly GCA_034780415.1 of Cichlasoma orientale. Classification (NCBI taxonomy): domain Eukaryota; kingdom Metazoa; phylum Chordata; class Actinopteri; order Cichliformes; family Cichlidae; genus Cichlasoma; species Cichlasoma orientale. The sequence continues at coordinate 616 of JAVDPK010017964.1, read as the reverse complement.
TCATAAAGTAGTTTATTAATACCCGGAATTCTCCGATGTCAAAGCTGGATTCCTTTGCCTGCCAGCTGAGAGATCAGAGAGATTTATTAGTTGTAACTTCGAAATTTTTTTGGGCTATGTAAGTGATTTAACCATCAACATTTTTCTTTTTCCATGCTCGTCCTATTTGCACAAGTTTCCAATATAATTGGAAAGAAATGGATGGATGGACACGTACACTGAACTTATTTTACCTTATTCAGTGGTACAAAATCAAAATATTCCCACACTAAGGAAAACTTCGATGGCTCTATTATTGAAAGTCTGAAATTCACACAAACCAGCTGTTAATGACGCAGAGTAGGTTTGGTACAAGAGGTGAAACAGCGTTTCAGTCTTAAATATCGCGCCCAAGTTTCAAAGCTCTGCCTGTGAAATCAAACCAGTCAGCTGATTCAGTCTGAATGAAGCAGTGAAGTGGCTGCCCGTCCAGTCCATACAGACTGGTGTGGACCCTGTGGGTCAGAGTGAGAATGAAGTCACTTGATGCTAAAAATTCTGTTCAATTCAATTCAATTCAACTTTATTTGTATAGCGCCAATTCACAACAAACAGTCGCCTCAAGGCACTTTGTATT
>JAVDPK010017963.1:0-11448 GCA_034780415.1 Cichlasoma orientale | reverse complement strand
TTGGAGTCATTTTTGACCAGGATATGTCCTTCAATGCACACATTAAACAAATATGTAGGACCGCTTTTTTGCATTTGCGTAATATTTCTAAAATTAGAAACATCCTTTCTTAGAGTGATGCTGAAAAGCTAATTCATGCATTTATTACTTCTAGACTGGACTATTGTAGTTCATTATTACCAGGCTGTCCTGAAAGCTCCCTAAAAAGCCTTCAGCTGATTCAAAATGCTACAGCTAGAGTACTGACAGGGACTAGAAAGACATATTTCTCCCATATTGGCTTCTCTCCACTGGCTCCCTGTTAAATCTAGAATAGAATCTCATCTCATCTTAAAGACCTTATAGTACCGTATCACCCCAATAGAGCACTTTGTTCTCAGACTGCTGGCTTACTTGTGGTTCCTAGGATACTTAAGAGTAGAATGGGAGGCAGAGCTTTCAGCTTTCAGGCCCCTTTTCTGTGGAACCAGCTCCAGTTTGGATCCCATAATGCACTGTTTCTTTTTATTCACGTCTTTTTACTCTTTTTGTACTTCACTCTGTGTTTAATCATTAGTTATTAATAATCTCTTCCACAGCATCTCTTTTGTCCTCTCTCTCTCTCCCCTCAGCCCCAACCGGTTGCGGAAGATGACTGCCCCTCCCTGAGCCTGGTTCTGCTGAAGGTTTCTTCCTGTTAATAGGGGGCCGTTTTGAGTGTTGGGTTTTCTCTGCATTATTGTAGGGTATTTACCTACAATACAAAGCGCCTTGAGGCGACTGTTTGTTGTGATTTGGCGCTGTACAAATAAAATTGAATTGAACTCCCAGCTCCCAAACCACAATAGTTTCCTGAATCCAACCAAGTAACTTTAGTGCTAAAACTTAACCAAACAGTTACAAGCCACAAACTCAACATTAAACATCAACTAAAAACAAAACAAATTGAAAAGAGTGAGTAAAAGAGGAAGTGAAGTGCAGGTTCAACATACGAAGTCTTGTAATTTTCACCACTCCCATACACCTGCACTTCCGTGCACCTATACCCTTGTCAAACCAAGTATTATAAATGTCAGTCACAACTTCATGATAGTGACCTCAAAATGTTTACTACAGAGCATTTAACAATTTGCAAAGTTTTATCAGCATCAGCTCCCGCCTTACAAAGTAAAAATAAAAAGATAATGTTTTTAGATGATTTCCAACTAAATGTTAACCATTTAGTAAATGCTACTTATTATTCTTTCATTGTGGAGAGCAGAACACTAATAATCAAGCTATCAGTTTGCCAATAAATAATTATGATTATAATAACACCGTCATAGGAGAGACACAAGCCAGTGTGTTCCCAATTGTGGTTTCAAGCCTGGATAAATGGGGAAGATTGCATTAGGATGCAAAATATATACCATACAAAATCTTTGCCAGGTCAAACATGTGAATCATCATAACAGACAATCTGGAGAAGAGGAATGACAGTGAGTAGAAGCAAGACAGAATACATTTATGTGAATGAGAGGGAGACAGTTGAAAAAGTGAAGCTGCAAGGAGCATAGATAGTGAGGTTAGATGAGTTCAAATACATGGGGTCAACCATAGTTTATGAGTTATGGGTCAACCTCCAATTCCTAAATTCCACTATTTAAGATATCACCACCACATTTTCAGGGAATGATGTATAAATAATAAATCACTCAATCACTTTGGTGTCATTATAATGAAAAAATATGTAATTATGACATCACAAATTTTGTTTTATTGGGTGAAACTGCAATATTCCCTTAACAATCAGAGAGAAAACTTGAATAGAATGCATGTCTGATAAAGTTTTAGTGTCTTCTAAGATCTTTGTTTTTATTAGCAACAGTAATTATGGCTAAATAACATCATCAAAATGATGTGATATATATTGAAAAATGGCTTGAACTCATAAGATGTTATATTCAACACAAGTGGAACTGGAACATTCAATAATTCACACTTCTGAAACAAATAACTGCCTTCTTGCTACAAATCATTAATTTGTGTTACAAATCACTAACTTGCTTCTGTACATTGCAAATCAGATCCCAAAATAGTAATAAAAATTTAGGAAATTCTGTTACTCATTAATATTTTTAGTATTTCTGGTCAGTAAAAAAGAAATAATGTGTTTTAGGGAATATCTTTGCTGTTGTAGTTGCTGTCAGCTTGGAGCTGCCATCTTTCTATGAATATATATGTTTGAATATATAATGTAACCTAAAACACCATTAAAATGGACTAAAGGTTCATTTGTTCATATTAGAATGTGTTCCTTCGCAAGAAATTACTTTGTTACAACAGCATAAGCAGCTAATACTAATACTATATACAGTTATATAAGAAACACAATATAAATACTTTATATTCCAGTGTAGGCCTCTTCCTCCTAAACCATCACCATTGCCTTGGTTTTAGTAATATTTAGCTGAAGATTGCACCAATCCACAAAGCGCCCAATCATGTTCCTGTATTCCTGTTCCCGTCCTTCACTGATACAACTCACAATTACTCAGTCATCAGAGAATTTCTGAAGAAAGCAGGCATTGGAGTTTGTACTGGAAGGCAGATGTAAAGACTGTGAAGAGGACGAGGGTCAGGGAGGTTCCTTGTGGAGCTCCTGTATTGGTCAGCAGCTTACTAGAGATACAGCGCCTCAGGCAAACATACTGTGGCCTGCAGGTTAAGTAGTCCATGGTCCAGTTCAGCAAGGCTGACTCTGTACCTGCATCATCTTCTCTCCGAGCAGGCTGGATAGTGTTGAAGGCACTCATGAAGTTGAAGAACATAATCTTTACAGTCGCATCCAAGGAGTCCAAGTGGCAGTATGTCAGTGTGTGTGTGTTTGTCTGAGGAATATTTAAACTTTAATGTACAATACTTTTTTGAATTTCTTTAAATTGCATATTCATTAAATTGTATATTCAGTGTGTTTCTAATAAGTGTATTTTTAATGAACTAGAACTACACTTACCAGTTTTCCACTGAATAATGAAGATGTGGATATATGGCCCTTCTTTCTTGCACTTCACCAGCATTTGTGTTCATGAATCTTTCACCAAATCTAGTAGATTCAAAATTCTATATTGGTTGCATTCCATCTATTACAGTTAAAAATTGTCCACCAACACTGCTTTGAGCTTCCCTTGGATCTGTCCTGAACAGGGCAACTACTGACAATGAACTCCACTTGCACCAAACAAAATGTAAGAATGGTGGTATCGACCTTTACCAGCCAACCTTTATGCCTCATTTGCTTGCCTTGACTGGCTTCACTACCAGAGGAAGCACCACCTGCTACCTCTTCAAGGTTATGGTGTCCCTACCTGCCTAGCTAGCACCAAAACAGCAGATACTTGGATAATTCCATTTCCACCTCCACACTTTCTTTCTACTTATCCCTGCTTCAGTATTTCACCCTGGCCTGACAGACGATGGTCATTGCTGCCAGAACTGCAGACAGGGGACCAGGGTGAGTGTCAGCTTTAGCCACAGTTGGATGGGTGGAAAGATGAAGGGAGTGATGAAAGGAGGGAAGAGTGGGAGGATTATTTGAGGGCCTGTGCCAAAAACCTCACGTTTGGTGTCTTGGCATCAAAAGTGGTGATTTAGACTGCGACACAGGATGATATCGCTGTAGTTGGCTTCTTGTGTCGCCATTCCGCCACACCACCTGCAGATTACAAAGCTCAAGAGCTACATTTACACAGTGAGGCTTATACTTGATGCCATTCAGAGTGGCACTTTAGTTTTCAACTTGTGGTCTCAGATACGAAAATAAGGGGGACTTACTTTTGTATAACAAAATTACAAGTTGACAGCACACAACTAAAACTAATTCCAAACATTATTTTTCCTAAAAATGTATTTAAAGAAAGCAACTTGAATATTTTTTTTCTCTTCCAATGAGAAACGTAACAGCCCAGTAATGAAAAGTATGAAAAAGAGCTTCAGTGTATTTTACCAACTTCTGCGTTTCTTCCCGCATCTTTTATCGCAGCAGTTTTGATTTGATCAAGTTTAATCAACTCAGTCTGACAACACAGTTCTGCAGATTTAGCAAAGCACCACCTCTGCAGGCTCACTGACTTTAACTTGACATTGATTTTTTTCTTCGTTAATGGTAACCATGGAGACTGAATATCAACTCTTTATTCTTGCACATACTAAAGGAGGAAAACCATATGCATCACAAGATTTCAGAATGTCATAAATGAAATAATTTTTGTTTTTTAATAAAACAAGCACTGGCGGAGCAAAACATTTCACTTTCACATCCATACTGTATGTATTATATGGGTTTTCATTTTGTTTCACTACTTTTATTTCCACTCTTTCTACAGCAGGCAGTTGGCAGCTATCCAGCACAGTTCATTGTGAAGCTTTTGGCTGTAGTCAGGCGAGAGGTCAACTGAGGCAGCGAGGACAACTGTTTTCTCCAAATCAACATTTTATCATACTATGATATGGTTTGGTCTCCATGGAAACTGCAATGGAAATTTCTTCCTAATGTTGAAATCCATTGGAAGTGGTGCAGCGCATCATGTGTAAGGAACAGAGATTTTAAAGAACTACTGCTTTGTGTGCGCTGTTATGGATGTGCAACTATGGGGGTTGGCAGAAAAAAATATAACCAGGCCGAGTCGCAAAGATTTCAGACTGAATTTAATATAGGTGTTATGCAACAGCAGTATTGATGGAGGAACACTTGCAAGCACTAACTGTATATTTCTAGCCATTAACCTACAGACTGCCATAAAAAGGAAGAAAATTCAGATACCAAAAATGATTTTATAAAAATTAGTCTTTCTACAACAACTGAATCCTTAACTCTAAATAGCATTTTGAAATACAAATCTTAACTCCAGATTTGTTGTACACAACCACATACTGAAATGTATCTGTCACTTATTTAAACTTAATTCTAACTTTACCCTAAATGTATGCTAATACCTTAGATCATTTAAAAGTTACTTTTAGAAGCACTGACCAAAAACTGCTCACCTTTCTTCATTCTTGAACACATTTAGTTCATGCCATCTCGAAACACACATTCACATTACACCACACATGCTGAGTTTCTTCTACTGTAAGTGGTTACCATAGATACTGCATTGTGAGGCACATGAAGTACAGTGGGTCCATCTCACGTGGGAGAAATCATGTATTTATAGAAACACTGTGGTGCGGCCAAAAACAAGTTTAGACAATGCACTTTTTTTTTGAGTAATAACAGGCAACATACGGTGTACAAGTTTGTCAGCGGTGACTTTGAATTGTCATTGTGTTTTTCTTTGGCAAAATAGAAGTTGGAGGTCAGAGCTGTCCATGGTGCTGAACAACTGGTGCACAGAAGAGGATTCAGAATTTTCAAATCTTCTCTCATCTGTTTTTCTTTCTGTTTATCTACAGTATAGTGTGCTTTGTACATCAGTCTCAGTCTTTATACAGAGAAGTTTCACACACACACACACACGCGCACACACTCCGATTCTGCCATCTGAAAGTTCCTCCTCCCTCAAAAGGTCAGCAAGTTGAGCAAAGTTTCCTGCAGTAATCTCCCAGCTCTGCATCGTGCTCCTTGAGAGGCTGCTATATGTGTTATGAGGATTCAAGTACAGAGTGCATATCATGACATGTTTAATTAAATCCTATTTTGTTGAATAATGAACTAATTAACAAACTCCTTCTGAAGGCTTTTTCCCCCTTCATCAAAACACATTGGATTTTGAAGTATGTCCCGTTATCTTCCCAAAGTAATTGTACTTCCTAAATTGACATAATTGAATTGCTACACATCCTGGCATACGAGGTGTATTGTTCTCATGGAACGAAGCATACCTAATTGCAATCCATCATAATCACTGTGCCTTTTTCATCTCAATTCAGAACTTAAAACTAATGAATGATTTAGTCATTATATTTTATGGAAATATTCTCTGTGAGTTAAATGACCTCCCATTAATTGAAATTGTTCTCTTGACATGGGCTTTAGAACACAGTGACCAATTACAAAGAAATTATAAATTGGGCAGACAAAATTACGACTGGGATGTCAGATCACGATGACTATGGCAGGATAATCAGTAAGACTGGTGTAAAGAGTTGCCATAGCTGAATTTTATCTCTATTGACTTTCAGGCTGTTCATAAAACAATATGCATTTAGACAGCTCCCAATTTAGCTACTCTAACCATCTGTTTCTCTACTCTCTGCACCACTGATTGTGGATGTTTGGCTGGAGGACTGACAGAGTGCACTTCTAGATCCTGTATCCAGGCAGGCAATGATCCAGTCAGCAAGACAGGAAATGCATTTTAATAGCTGTCTATAAGTCAGTCAGTCTTTCTGTTACTTAAGCAACACCTCGAACTAGTGAGCACATCATTCTATCAATCAGCTATCCAATCAAGCAATTAACCAGACAGCAAGGCTATGCATCTAGGAAAATAAGTACTATGATGGATACTATGATGGAAGGAAATTAGGTGAGCAACCAGGTAGAGAAGTGACAGATGTATTCAAGAACACATATTTGAGTTCATGTCAGTCCGTCATTTGAGCCAAGCCAATCTTCTCCAACATAAACGACACTGTGTAGCTGCAGATCAATCTCTATTCAGAAGTGCTAGTTTTTGTAAATGTTAAATATTCTTGTAATGGGTGACACACTTAAAAAAAATCAGATCTATTATGTGTGTGGTGAGTCCAGTGCTACTTAGAGCTACCAGTGTACAGAGGTGGCTTAAAGAGTAGTGGCTCTTGTCTGTATCATGAGTATTTATTGTGTATACTTGTGACTGCTTTCCTGTAACATCAGAAGCTTTTAGAAAGCACATGAAGCACATTTACACCAGAGAGGAATAGAATAAGTTTCACATTTTGTTCTAGCTCGTCCAAAATCTCAGGTAGTGCCAACAAAGTGAATCAGGTCAGAAGCCTTTCATGGTCAGTGCACTGTGGTTAGTCTGATGAGCTGACCTCATGCTTTTTAAGATCAAGCTGATCGCAGTATTAGGGTCAGATAACATTATCTACCAGCAAGCCAAGAGAGAAAATGAAACTGCAACTGCAACTGCTTCTAATACAGTACTACCTCAATATATGACTGCTCTGCTTTCCCTACTGGCTGGTTCTTTAAAGAAATGTAGATGTTCACTGATTTTGTAACACACAGAGAAACACAGTTACTTTGTGTCAACTTTAAATCTTTCTTGAACTTTTTATTTTTACTTTGATTATATGTCTGACAATACAAGCCTGGGGTTTAAAGAGGAAACCAAGAGAAAATCTTCCATTCATCAGACACATTACAGCAATATCCAGTTTTCTTTTAAAAGAAATAACTCTGAATATACTTGATCTGAAATTGATCCATTGTTGTTTGAATATGATTTAAATCATATTTTGAGATCATTATATAACTTGAGTTTTGAGTACAAAGAGACCAGGGTTGAAGGATTATGTTGCATAATCAGTCTTCACAATTTAATGCTGTTAGAAAAATATCCTATATTTTTATCCCTCATATGATTTATTGATGAAATGACTATGATATAACTTATGATATGAAATCACTAATGAAAAAGCAATGGTGCACTGAAAGAAAGTATTGTAATTAATTGATCATTAATGTTCTAACAGCACAGATACTTGCTGGCATTTGTCAGTGAACATTGGATCTTACTTTTTTTTTAGTTTCTCTAATTTCAGAACAAAAAAATAAAAAAATAACAACAAAAACAAAAAAAACAAAAGCAATGCATGATTAATGCACGAGTTATAATTAGCGTTTTTCCACATAGTGGTAGTACAGTAACAATTCCTCCCACACAGCGCTGGCTTTGGCTCCTTTTTTTCTTCACCAACCTAAAGGAAAAATGAATAAATAAACGAATAAATAAGTGATAAATTTCGCTTTTGCACTTCATTTTCAAGATTCATTATGTCATTTCTTCCTCTTTGCCATACACTGTACACAAAATATGCCGGTGGAAACTCAACTTTATTGTGCAGCAGTAAATTTCATGCAATTTTTGAACTGTTCTTTTGCAACAAAAATAAACCCATGTAAATTCGGTGCAAAAAGCTAACTTTGACAGCATGGCGTTTTCCGCTTGTTCTGGGTCTGTGGAGTTTGAAGGTGCACTAAATGCACCTACCGCCCACTCCACTCAACTACCTAACTACTATATGAATCATGCGCTTTATCTCTACTTGCAGTTTTCGGGTTTTGCATGACCAAGTCCCGACTTCACGCGCGCGCACGCAGGCACACACTCACACGCAGACACACACACACACACACACACACACGGAGAAAAACAGAATTTGAAATCAAACTGCATTCAAAAAGGTCCCTTGCTGTACTGTTCATTGATATAACTACTGTATTTGTGCAGGCTCTCTTCCTCTACTCCTCCCTCCCCTCTGTATCTCTCATCGCTATTTTCTTTTCCATTTTCTTTAAAAAATAAATAAATAAAGGACGATGATCTTCATTATTTAACCTTCAAAATGATCTAAATAGCAAAGTTGCACTCGACACCAGCGCATTTCTTGTAAATTGCTTTGTCCCGTTAACGTTAAAGCGCCCGTCGTTCTACCTCTTCACTCTCTTAAAAACTCTTCAGGTTTTTCCAGCTGAGCGATTCAGGCTGAGGCGGGCGCAACCGCACTAGAGGGAAAGTCAAGTCGTGCTGGACTGGCGCGGTATCCTTTCACGGTTTACAAGTAAAGCAAGACCGGACTCGTATTCATGCTTTTAAAATGATGGACTGTGCTGATTTTAAAAGTTGACCTGGGATTTCTAGTTGTCAGATGTCGAGGCATGGCTTTCCTTGTAACTTGCTTATTTCTGTCTTGGTGAGTATGGTAACTCTTTTCTCTGCATGTTCTCGGACTTTTACGCACCTTAACCACAGACTGTGGATGCTTGTGCCTTTGAGAAACTCAGTATATTCAACTGATTTCCTAGCTGTTGAAATGAGCTTTCAGCAGTGTGTATGTACTTTAGTTACAGTGCGAGCAGTGTTTGGGGAAATCAGCACAGTGAGACCAGTATATATTTGGATAACATCACGCGTATATTGGATAGATTACTGGATGGCTATGACAACAGACTGCGACCTGGATTTGGAGGTATGCTAACGAAAATGCTACTGCACTTTATATAATGTTGCCTCATAAAGATGAGATCGATATTCCTTCTCAAAGGATAAAGTTTAACTCAACTAGTTGTGTGCCTTGCTTTCATATAGTTTCTGTTCTATGTTAGTCATTATCCTCCTTCTACATTATAACAAATAATCAGATTACAATTAGAAAATAAATCTGAGAATCACACTGTTGTTTTGTTTTGTGTTGGACACATTCGATCTATTGTGGCTATTTTAGTCTAAATGCCATATTCAAAACCTATAACTGTATTCCTTGACTTCTTTATATTTTAAGGAAATAATAAATAATCCGATACAAAGTTTACATCTGTATCAGAGCAACTACTTATTCTTCTGCTGTAGGTCCTGTTACAGAGGTCAAAACTGACATCTTTGTCACCAGCTTTGGACCTGTTTCAGATGTTGAGATGGTATGTAAACTATGCCGACCACTGAAGTACTGATACAGTATACACAAGCAAAATGATGTGGATGTCATTCACGTGCATGTGTTTGGTTGCTTATAAACAAAGAAAATGGGAAAATGGGAAAAAAAACTGTACAGTTTCTCTGTAATGTATATGGTCTCTCAGCCTCAACTGATGCTACTCCCAGCATTCATTATTCCAGCATTTGGGCAGGATGTCATTAGTGCAGCTTAGGATTTTAATCTGGCTGACAATCCCCCCCACCCCCCACCCCCCCAGTAGTGATGTGGCTGATGTTAGGATGGAATAGGCGGGCTACTTCTGCCATGGGATAGACTGAGTGATGTATGTCTGTTGTACTTTACTCTCTTTAGTCTTGAGCTTTAGATACTGCTTCACAGCCTCTAAAGCCTACTAGAACTGCCATGTGATACGCTGGTGGTAATTCTATAGAGTGTATAGCTCTGAAGGGAAGCAAGGTCATCCATTTGATCTATAAGCTGGACGGACTCATAATATTGACTTACTGCTGACTCTACAGATAAAATAAACTGTCACTCAATCAGTTCACTTCCTTTTTAATCCTGGTAGTCAATAAAACATTTGAGGAAAACATATATATTACATATAAAGGTGACCAACATGTACATAATGCTATATCTTGGGGCTTTTGATCAGAAACTAAATTTTAGTTTTATCAGTATTGCGATTAATAATAGAATACTCCAGAAAGGAAAAGAGAGCGCAAGAAAGAGAGAAAACAATTCATCTCATTGCCAATACTCCATCCAGCAGGTTCCTCCGAAACCATGGCTCACAAACCCATCTGCCATTCTCTCCGGGGGTAGTAGATAATAATGGCAGGAGATAGTAGATGCAGCACCAGCAGCAGGATTGGTCATAGTAGTAGTAAATAAATTCTTAACCCACGCTCTAACCTCCATCCAGGAATACACCATGGATGTGTTCTTTCGTCAGACATGGATTGACGAACGGCTAAAATTTGAGGGCCCCATCGAGATCCTGCGGCTCAACAACTTGATGGTCAGCAAGATCTGGACACCAGACACATTTTTCCGGAATGGCAAGAGGTCGATCTCTCACAACATGACTACCCCCAACAAGCTGTTCCGCATCATGCAGAACGGAACTATCCTCTACACCATGAGGTAACAGTGCTGGATAGTGAGATTCAAACCTAGCCAAGACCGGAATAGAGCACAGACCTGGAAAGCAAATCAGATGAACAGGCATCCAAGAATATGCACAGACATGAAAAGAAACAGAGTGCCATTCCAAAAACAAGATATGTGCCATCTGATACTGAAAACAGGCCTGGAAAGCAATTCAAACAAACATGACTCCTGCTTTGTTCCAAAAGGAGATATGTAGAATGAAAAAAAAAAAAAAAATCCCCTCGAGTCAGCAATGGCACAAAAACAGATTTTTTTATTTGAATAATTAGATTATCTAATTGGATCAACTTTAAAAAATTTAAAAATAAATTCAAAGGATTTGTCTAAGCGATTTTGTTAACTATAATACAATCAAAGTCATGCTACCTTTAAATCTACATTACACATTGTAATGGGGATGGGGTGGGGTTGCAGACAAGATGGCAGACGCCAGTCATGAAGGTCACATGACACCCAGTGCAAATGATACTGTTGTTTTATTCATGCATTGATGACTCCAGTTATATAAAATAGTGCTACATTAATTGCTTCACTAGGACAAAAGAAGATATATTGGAAGATTTTTAGAGGAAGTGGATGTTTAAATGGTTAGCAAGCTAACTGCAGTTTTGTGAATAAGATGGTACTGTATCTACAGTTTCCTAAATTTACTCCCCCCCCCCCCCC
>JAVDPK010017962.1:0-11448 GCA_034780415.1 Cichlasoma orientale | reverse complement strand
ACACACACACACACACACACACACACACACACACACACACACACACACATACACACACCTATCTACATCTATATATATGGAGGGAGAGAGTGAGAGCTACAGAGGTGGTTTAAATTGCGGGTACCTTAGGTTCACATTCATGCCGGCATGTATGAGTGTGTGTGCTTGCATAGAGGTTACACCACCCCTTAGTCTGTAGGTAGCTGCTCTGTTTGCATTGGCTTATAAATACACTGGAAATTATGTGTGTGCGCACGCGTGTGTGTGTGTGTTTGCGTGCTGTTTGTCTGAAACAGCTGCTGTCTCTTTGTAGTGATGTTAATCCCAGCCCAAAATGGAAACACACATGCACCCACATATACACAGTCTGCGCACAGCACCTGAATCTATGATACACTGTGTTGCCTTTTTCATACTGAGTAAATATTTGCTTACAAAAAGGCTTTAAAGATGTTGGCTGCATTGCTGTTTTTCATCCCGCTGAAGAACGCTCTAATGTTTTTCAGGGACAAAGAGATGGAGGGAAAGAAAAGTGGTTAAAGCGCGGTCATTGTCTGGTTTTAGGCATTTTCAGGAATGGTAAAGGTCTAGCTTTCACACTCTCTCACACATCACATCCCACCAACGTGCATGTCGGTGTGTGTCTGTCTCTATGGCTGACCTAGACTTTAATCAGTTATTTAATTTATTTATTCTGTCCACGGAGTATATTTAATAACAATTAATGTCTTTTTGTTTTCCTTAATGCAGTCCATTTAACTCATATTAAGGGCATGGCCACTTTAACTGACAGGTGCATGCCAACACAGGCAACTATAGCTGTGGATAATAGAACTACACTGACCGCGTTTTTGGTGTGGGTTCCTTTTGATGCATTTTTATGCAATTATATGACTAATAATGTGTCTAACTCTCTTATATTCCAAAAGAAATCTATTAGAATGTTCCAGATTCCTGAGAATTCTGAAAGAAAGGAGAAATCTGATGAACACTCTGAACACCTAAATTTAACAAAAATAATAATAATAAAAAATAGTGCAATGTGTCAATTTTAATTTTGATTTAAAGACATGCAGCTATTTCAGATTTCTACATTCATATTTTCATCATCTCTTTCCTCCTCCACCTCTTCCTCCTCCTCATGACCTGAAGCCTCATCTCCTGAACTGAATTCAGGGCTCTAACATCTGGATATGTCAGCTAGCTCTAGGCTCGAGCAGCAGCTCTTACCCAAAGAAAAGTTCAGGGCCATTCTCAGCGACACACCTCAGTATCACGGTGTGAGCTTCATTTAATCACTGACACATTCTGGACTCCTTCACAAAGTTTTACGGCCTCCTCCTCCTCGGTAAACAGACATGGGTGCTAACATGCCGGCCAGAGCATTTGTGTTGTTTCAGGGGTAAAAACGTAAAATATTTGACACGTTCATTTTTAATTCCTAATTTATATAAGTTTGGATATTGTTCAAATATATTAAAGCATATACAAAAAGTGTATTTATACAGTAGGAGAATCGGGCCAACCATCTGTAGCCATTATGGGGTACAGAGGATTATTTGTACTAATAGCCCGTCCAAGATTTTTATGCTCCAGGGTTGGTGAGTGAAATCCTACTTTATTTATATGCTATTTAACGCTAACCAGCAGGTATCTGTGCCTGTCTTTATGACCCATACAAATAATGGATCCACCTTGCTAAGCTAGCTAGCAATCACCAGCCGGTAACTTCAACAGCAAAAAGGCTGGACTGCAGCTCACAGAGCAACATTAGAATGAGCTTCTATGAAAGCTTTATTATTATTCACTCTTCTTTTAACTGTGATTTGGTCTCCACTGACCATTTCTGAATAGATGCTAAATGTCCCATTATGTTATACAGCTTGGTACTGTAACTTTGCCTGCTTTATTGCCCCCCCCCCCCAAAAACAAAAGCATAAAAAATTTACACAGTAAATCCACATAGTATTTGTTTCATTTTGATCCGTTTTTAATTAAAAAAATGTTAACAAATATTAAAATGAATGTTAATTAACTTACGTGCCTTCTGTGTGAGTCCACTGAGTTGTTAACTTCCTCAAAACTTTATTTTACATTCCAAAATGCTAATTTTGTGGATGTGGAATCACATCAGGAGCTCGTGACAGCCAACGGGAGGAGAAATTAGAAGTGGTGATTAAAGATGATGGTTGTTAAGGAGAGAGAAATGCCTCCCTCCCTCTTATTCCCATCTAGGTCTGGCTCTACTATCAATGGGAGCTTTCACTTTGCTTTTGCATGAAAAATATGATGGTTGTGTGTGTGTGTGTGTGTGAGACCGATAGAGTCCAACAGTCCACTCCAATGCATGAGTGGCTTGGAAAGTTGCCAGCATGCAAAAACCTAGCAACAAGATTTGACTTGGCCTGCTGAGAGAGAGCAAGAAATAGAGAGGGAGAGAGAGAGAGATCTGGCATGTGCACAGCATGGGCATATGGATCTTTGTTTGTCCGTTTTGGACCATTTAGTCATTCTGTCGCTCCAACTGGACTACTTAGCGAATTGGTGCTACTTGGTTCTGAATCACACACACACGTATTTGCGAAGACACACATGGGTGAGCCAAGCCTTGACTCTGCTGCTTTACAGTCTGTTACTGTTCACATGGCCTGAATGAAATGAAAAACCTTTTCCAATTAATCCTTTTAACCAACATGTGTGATCCCTGGCTCACGCTGATGTGGCCTTCAAGCTAAGCGAGTCCATGCCAAGTCAAGTCACTTCGTAGCCCCTAGAGCGTTCGCTGACCATCAGCGCTGATCAACTATGAAGGCAGGCAGCTCCAGCATCGATTTCCATTTACTTCTGATTCCAGTTAAATACATGTGGGATTCACTTGAAGGTCTGTTTTTTTATTGCTTCTTATCTTGATACAGAGTCTCACAATTTTTTGCTGGACTTAAAAAAGATTAATCTTGGGCAATCTATTTCTTGGTTCATCTTTAAGGTGAAAATATTTGCTAAAATATAAAGATACAGTAGTTAACCCCTATATGCCTTTTGCCTAAAAAAAAAACAAAAAACGAAAGACCCCCTCAAAATCCATACTTATAATTCAAACGAATTTGTCAGAAGAGAAGGTATTTTGTGTTTTCACTTCTTTCTCAAGCTCTTTTTTTGTAATTCTTCACTTAAAGGGGACCTGTATTTATTCATATTTTCTCTCAGATGCATACTTTTACAATGGTGGGTGTGTATATTCAACACTACCAATGTCTCAAACATGGGCAGTATAAAAATACGGATGTAACCTCTGCGTCATAAAAATGAAGCCACTGCAGAAGTGTCTTAAATTTATATTTGAAATTTCTTAAACATTATTTTTGAAGGCCACAAGATGGTCAAACTAGGTTTCAAAATAGAGGATTATTTGTGGTATGATCATTGAAATTGACAAGTCATTTGCCCATGAGCAAGTGGCCACACTTGTGCTTCCTCCTCACATCCAGGTTTTTAAACCAAGATGACGACGGTGAAAATGTTAATCTCGAGGCTTCAAACTTTAGGAACCAGGGGATGACCTTGCTATTTGAGCCATTTAAAGGTAGGTTTGCTGGTGTTTCAGATCATTGTCTTCCTCTATAACTCGAGTGCACTTGAGCTTCAGGGTATGAACTGATGGCCGGACATTCTCCTTCAAGAGCTTCTGGTAGAGAGCAGAATTCACGGTTCCATCAATTACAGCAAGTCGTCCAGGTCCTGAAGCATCCCTGCTCCATCACACTGCCACCACCATGTTTGACTGTTGGTCTGATGCTCTTTTTTTTGTTGTTTTACACCAGATGTAACGGGACTCAAACCTTCTGAAAAGTTTTGTCTCGTCAGTCCACGGAATATTTTCCCAAAAAGGGGATCATCAAGATGTTTTTTTTTTGGCAAATGTGAGACTTGTTTTTGTGGGGTTTTTTTTTTTTTTTGGTCAGCAGTGTTTTTTTTCACCTTGGTACTCTTCCATAGATTCCATTTTTGCCCAGTCTCTTTCTTATTGTTGAATCATGAACACTGACTTTAACTGCAGCAAGTGAGGCCTGCGGTTCTTTAGATGTTGTTCTGGGTTCTTTTGTGACCTCCTGGATGAGTCATCATCCAGGAGGTCTTGGAGAAATATTGGTAGGCCGGACCGTCCTGGGAAGGTTAACCACTGTTTCATGTTTTCTCCATTTGTGGCTGTTACGGCCTCCTCCAGGGTGGGGTTGGTGTGGTGTTATGGTTGTGGTGTCGGTGTGTTGTGTTGTTGTTGTTGTGGTTGCTCTCCTCCACTAGGGGCGCCGAAGGAGAGGCGGCACGCCAATTCCGAGCTGCCGTTATAAAAGAGGAAGACGTGCAGTGACGGGGGAGAGACGCGAGGAGGGACAGCTGTCACAGTGTCAGTGCAAGTTCAGGTGCAAGTGAGAGCAGATCGGTGCGGAGGCGCCGTGAGAACTCCGTAACAGTGGCTAATGGTTCTTACTGTGGTTCACTGGAGTCCCAAAACCTTAGCAATGGCTTTGTAACCCTTTCCGGACTGATAGATGTCAGTGACTTTGTTTTATTAGTTTGTGGCATTATGTGCTGCTTTTTGAGATCTTTTAGCCTGCTTCACTTCAGACATGTTCTATTTAAGTGATTTCAACAGGTTCAACAGGTCTGGCAGTAATCAGGCCTGGGTGCGGCTAGTGAAATTGACCTCAGCTTTCCAAAAAAAAAAAAAAAGGTTAATCACAATTAATTCATGATTTAACAGAGGGGGGCAGTTACTGTTTCACACAGGTCCAGGTAGGTTTCGATAGCTTTTTTCCTTAATAAACGAAATAATCATTTAAAAACTGCATTTTGCATTTGCTGGGGTTATCTTTGTCTAATATTAAAATTTAAATTTAAACATTTAAGTGTGACAAATATGCAAAAAATAAGAAATCAAGAAGGGGGCAAATACCTTTTCATGGTACTATACGTCCATTTTTTTTCTGTCTATGGTCTCAAATAATGAGGTCAGTGTCTGTTTAAGTAATCCCTGTGAGCTAAAAGCCCAGACTTTAAACTGCTCTAAACTTTTATTACACAGCTGTGGTATAAGCAAGGCCCACCCACCTGCTAGTTATGAGGGGCAGCCAATCAGAAGTGAGGGGACGGAAACCAAAATGGCTTCTCTCAGCCACAGGAGTCACACCAATGACCAGTATAAAAAAAATACGCATTAATGCTACTTGAACAGAGTCCAAAGAATCAAAATAAGAAGGTGGAAATGACAATAACATGTTGTTGTTAAATTAATTTGTACTTTTTCTTCTTACTTTGTCATTATTTGCAGCTGTACACACTCAACTCCATGAATGCTGATGTAGTGTCCTTCAATGTAAGAGTGAACAATCCAACACACTCCCTTGGAACATTTTTCTTCCCATTATATGAGTTGCTCACAGCGGGGTTGCTGCATGGTTTATCTCACCATTAAGATCCCTTTTAAACTTAATGCCTTATTTAAAACAGCCTGCTTGTACCACCGTCCCCTCTACCGGACAGATCCAGGTTTTAAAAAGTTGAGCAAACTTTTTGGTATATCATTTCATCAACATGGCAGCATGTCAAACAATCCCCCAGGGTTCCCAGCAGCTTCAAACCTCTGCTAGAATTAAACCATTTTTAAATTAGCCCCCGTTCAGAAATATTCTAAATCTGTCATGCTTTAACGTGGTGTCACATTCCCTCAGATTACCATCATTACAGTAATTAATGCTTTAATTTCTGGATATGTTTTGAAATGAAACCCAAAGTGCCGTGATTTTAATGTAATATGGGACTAATGTGGTGTGGAACATTTGGTAATCTGGCTCCCATATGCCTCGGATCTGCCGAATGGGTTTTATCTGCTGTAATACAGTTCAAACACTGAGCTCCAGTTAGTTAGAAGGAAAATAGGTTGGAGAAATAAACTTTGTGCTCAAGTACTGAGACATTTTTAGCACATGTACAGTGCAGAATGAAAAGAAAGTTCTAAAGATGAAATTGCATGATGCAGATTTTACAGCAGAAGGAAAGTAACTAATTTATTGCAGTTCTTTAACTGGCTTCTGTTTTGTTCGGTTTATAGGCTTGTGACTAATTTTACAGCACAAAGGGAAAATGGAAGAGAAATAATGGAATATGCAGATTTCATAACCTGTGATTTCTTTTGTCCCCAAATAAACTGACTGACCTTTGAGTGAATAAAATGAATAAGCTCTTTTCTTGTCACCCACAGATGAATCACTAACTAGGTTACAGGTTCCCATAAATTACTTAATGGGCTACATTTTCTGCAAGCTCCACATGGCCTTTCTTTGGCCTCACACAAAGTATCTAATATATCTAGTTCATTCAAACACTGTTACTCATAATGAATATTGCCTGTTGTGAGGCTAGTATTGAAATATACTATTAATAATCCAGAACACATGAATAACACCCTTTCTCATTCCATAGTGTAAATCTAATCTTTTGTCTGTGGTGGTTTGTACCTTGTTGTGAAGCTTTGTTGGGCTCTGATCTGTTCCTCACTCTGTTATTCTGTACACTAACCACTTAGCACTTCTCCCATGGGCTCCACATCTGACTCAATTCCCCTGTGATTGGTTTATGACAACCATATCCCAGACCTGATTAAACACTATGGATGCATTTGCTGTATTCCTGAGATGGAGAATTATTGCTCTCCTGTCAACAGAGGATGGAAATGTTTGGGAGAATTTGAGGTATTTAATAATATGGTATCTTGCGATAGGATCAGACCATCGATATCCTACGACTACATAGTACTACTACGTAGTCATTACTGAATTATGAGTACTTCATACACTATGTTTTGTCAGGGGAAACAAGATTAGCTGTGCTTACCGAGTGAAATTTAAAAACAGATATCAGTTAAAACATACTAAAAATAAAATAACATCTCCTCTTACAGCTCAGACAGCACTCTTTCTACTGTGTGCATCCATCTGGTAGGTTACTGCCATTTTGTGGCTGCAGATGGTCTCTGGAGCTAGCTTGGTTAAAAGCCACTGCAATCTATAAATTCATTTTCATTGTTGTGTCTGATTTCTGGAGAGAAAATCTGGAGCTAGGCGAGCTGAGAGGTGAGTGGATTCTTTTTGGTTGTCTGTGGACATTGTGGATAAACTTGTGGTTTTTAATGGAGACTCGTGAGAGACTGCTCTGCTAGACAAACTATGTCTGGCCCAGCTTCCACTGATCTGAAATCAGTTATAAGCGGCACATTTCCAATTGTGCTGCTCAACTTGAATATATTCTTATTCAAATTGAGCTGAGTATTCGTTACCTAGTAATGATTCATTAATTTCTTCACAAATAAACCACTAACCATTAGAGAAATACTATTCATAACCATCTCACATATTTATCATTGTGTACAGGTACTTTCAATACTACTGATATTCATTTAGACTCTTTCTTCTTCATTGATCTTTTTGAATTAACTTCAATAGTTACATGCTCCAAATCATCATCATGTCTATTAGACCCCATTCCTATACGACTGCTTAAAGAAGTCCTACCATTAATTAATGCATTGATCTTAACCCCTTATTTACCACGGACCCGCAGACCTGTTAACTTCAACTGAACCAGTTTTCATCCCTTTATGTGCTTTGTTACTAACAGCCAGTCGCAAAAACATTTCGTTTCTTTAGTTCAATCTATAAAAAATGCCAAAGATAACACAATTTGACAGGCATAAAATATTATTTTTACAATAACAAGGTGATTCCCACAGAGCTATTGGCATATCTCTGCAGGATGTGAAGTATGTCCTTAAAATTTTTGAGGAAACTGAACAAGTGAAGAACAAAATAAGTACAGGCTTAAAAAAATGAACTGTATCTGAAAGTCATGTCCCTAAGAAATAGGAAAACATGCCAAAGCCTCATCATAAATGGCCTCAGTGGATGGGTGGCTCAAGAAGCCATTCTTAAGAAAGGGAAACAGGAAGAAAAAACTAAGGTATGCCAAATTACACAAGGACTGGACTCAATGCCAGTGGCAAAATGTCTTTTGGAATGATGAGTCCAAATTTTAAATTTTTCGTTCAAAATGCATTTGAGCCAGTTGTGTTGGAAATCTTGTCAAAACTGATGGAACTATGAAGGCTGAAAAGTGCCATCAGATTTTGATCTGATTGACAACAGGTTCATTTTTTTCAGCATGACAAACACACTGCCAATGCAGTAAAAGCATAATTGGATAGAAAAACACACAATGGAATATTATCAGTCAGTGATTGGCCTCCCCAGAGGCAGATCTCAACATTATTAAATTGTGGGATTGTCTCGACAGAGAACAGAACAAAAGGCAGCCAACATTGAAAGATGAGCTTTGAATGTCCTTCAAGAAGCCTGGAGAACTATTCCTGAAGACTACTAAAAGAAATGACAAGAAAGCTGCCGAAGAGAGTTCAGACTGTGTTCAAGAATAAAGGGGGTGAGACCAAATATTGATTTTCAAGCTTGTTAGACCTGTACAAACTGTTTTTGCTGTATTTCCATTTATGTTTGCACATGTTTCAATAACTGGCTCTACCCATTTCTCATTTTCCTAGTAATGTGTTTGTTTGTGTTTTTACATGTATGGTATCCTCATAGGATAACACTGCAAACATCTGATTTCATCAAATATGATTCATTACTCTAAATTAAACAGAACATAAGGTCTGTAAGATGAGCTCAACCACAAACATCTACTGATAACCCTGACGGGGAACTTTTTTTTTTTTTTTTTTTGCAAAACAAGGGATTTTACTTTTAATACTTCAAGTATTGAAATTTTCTAATGATATATAGTAGTGAGGTATAGTGTGGTATTGCTGCTTTTACTAATGGAAAGGTTAAATAATACCCCTAGCACTGGTTATAATAACTGTAACACTTCATCAGCCGGGACGAAGTGCAGAAAGGTGAAGATGTCCATGCAGAGTGCAACAAAGTGCAGGAGACTGTCAGCATATACAAAGGTATAAACGGCAGGTATCACAACCTCGTGAAACAGTTTCCACTTTGCTTTCTGTGAAACTCACCGCCCACCACTGCACTACATAAACTGGAGCTACTCCAAGGACAGAACAGTTTCTACTTAAATTATCTGCTAAAGACAACCTAGTTTCAGATGCACTTTGGAATATGTGGAATGACTGCTGTGAATTTTGTCTTGAGCTGTTGAAATTGGAAGCACATTAGGAAGGCATTAATTAAACCAGGGATCTTTACACTACACCTGTTTCAGTCTGTCCAAAGGTAAAATCTGTTGTTTTATTATGGCACAATATTTCATTACAACACTTTGTGTTTGAGCGCAGCAGCAGGAGCTTGTAGTATCTTTGTTGATATTGGTTACAGGTAACCACGCGACTTCTATGTGTCCGAGGTGTTACGATGGTACCCATTCATGATCACAGCCGCATCACATTTTTGCATAAAGATTGACTGATCTTTGATTCTCGCTATGTTGCCACGTAGATACAACGAAGCGCCACATCTAAGGTGTGTAACATAGCCACAGTTCTATAGCATGTAACTACAACAGTTGAATGTGTTATAACTCACCAGTGTGACAATGCCGTGATCACACAACATACGTTGTTGAAGATGCTGTTTTCCCTTCTTCCAACTGCTACCCAAACCAAGCGTTGTTGACTCTGTGGCCACGGTTCCTTGTTGCTGCTTCCAGTCCGAAAATCTTACTCCGTTCTGTAAAGGGCTTCCATTTTTGTCATAGGTACAGTTATATTATTTTACAGCACAGCAGCACCATTCTGATGATTTTCTAATATCCACAATTTCATAAAAGCTGCATTTACCTGCTACCTGTATATTCCAGTATCATCTCAGACTTGTGTTACCAATGGTCCCACAAAGGTGACGTCACATTCCCGAGCTCTATTCAACATAAAGCAGACTAAATAATCAGGTAAAAGTAAATGAACATTTTGTCTGTTTTTTCTGACAAAATAATTAGAGATGGTGTTGGTTTTCTGAAGAATTCAGCTTACTTAAACGTCACTGAAAGAAAATATTTAAATGCATGAGTTTCACACAGTTAGTCAATGAAATCTAACAGATGGTTTTCAAACGAATTAATACTTTCAAGGATGATAAAAATCTTAATCAGTCCAATTAACTAACTGTTGAGGAGTCCAGTAACTTTAAAGAGAGATTAAATAGCATTTTTGCTTTAACTTTTTTTTTTTTATTATAAAATCTGTTGTGCTAGTTCTTTATAGTAGCCATAGAAAAATGACACCATCAGCATTTAGACTGGTTGCCTATAAATCTTTATTTCATTGTTGACACCAGGCTGGAATTTTCCCAAGCTAAATCTGATTAATGATAGAGAGCCAGTACATCAGCGGCTGCACAAGCAACCCAGAAGAACTTAGTAGCCACTTCTAGGCTAGCCCTTGGTGGTTAGTGCTGTGGAGAGAACTTTGGGATTTATTTTTCAGTGCAACTTTAATTTATTATTGTTGATATAAACAAAGAACACACTCATGGATACTTCTTCCCACCCTCCTTTTTGTAAAATAAGAAGTGTTGGAACGTAATATGTAAATAGCAGTCGGTATGGATCTGGACGATTGAATTTTTATAGTTCATAGTTATTTCTTCATTGTTCTGTGTTGAGTGGTTCCCAGGCTAAGAGAAAAACCAGAAAGTGGTGCAATGTGGCTCAACACGTGGCGCCTGCTGTAATACCTTTTAGAATCACTAGAGGGCCAAAAGTTATCTATCGTAGGTTTAATTCTTTTCGAATGTGGTAGCTGATGTACTATTACTTATGATACAGCGCAATCATAGACAAAAGAAAAGACGTAGCTACTCTTACGTGACCTGTTGGTTTCTGAAGATCAGTTTTGAAGCCTTGATAGGAGTATTTCTACCGTCGCCATCTTGGCTGCAAAAAATGAGATGTGATGAAGAGGAGCAGGTCTGACTTCACTTTTAGCTCACTGGCTAAAGACGTGATTTACAGCTGGTTGGTCACTGAGCACATGATTTCATATCCCAGATAATCCTCCATTTGAAACACAAGATCCAGACTTAATTTTTTTATTCGGCATGACCAAAAATTAGTAAGTGAGCCCATATGCTCAGCAGGTCAAGTTTTCCCATAGACTTCTACAAGACCAAAGTCTTTTTACAACCACAGATATCGCCATCTAGTGGCTTTCACAAAGAATGCAGATAAAAGACACTTCTGTATTGGCTTCATTTTTCGGACCTGGAAGCTACGTCCATGTGTTATACTGTCTGCAAGTGCAGTGCACTGTGAAAGCATCTATTGTTTAATTATTGCATAATAGTTTTTAATTTGTTTTTAAGTCGTTAAATGGCCTTGCCCCCTCCTATCTTTCTGAGCTGCTACATTTACACTCTCCTTCCCGAG
>JAVDPK010017961.1:0-11449 GCA_034780415.1 Cichlasoma orientale | reverse complement strand
TATATATAAAAAGTTCCTTCCTGATTGAAAATATTTGTAATAATCTACCATCTCAATCTATTATAATTAGCCATGTGAGCCATTTATTATGATAGCTGATTGGATCTCCTG
Source organism: Cichlasoma orientale (assembly GCA_034780415.1). Classification (NCBI taxonomy): domain Eukaryota; kingdom Metazoa; phylum Chordata; class Actinopteri; order Cichliformes; family Cichlidae; genus Cichlasoma; species Cichlasoma orientale. The sequence goes on along the minus strand of JAVDPK010017961.1, from coordinate 11,338 downwards.
CTGGACTTTTGCTCTAACTTTTGTTTAATGGCTTCTTTGCTGGCTTGTTGAACCTAGACTGATGATGAATAATCCAACAGTCGAGGAATGCGTTTGCTGATTGATTGCGCAGCTGCAGCCGCCCCCCCACAAAGCAGCACCACACTCCGATAACTGAGGCTTTCTGTGATAAGAGCACTTACATGACTTCTGTTTCCGGGCAGTGAGGCCCCTCAGGCACCAGCTTGATGCTCCTCAGGTTGTCTGGAGGGATGATCCTCGACTCCACCTGCAGGCACCGACAGTGGGTGTTGTAGTCCCGGCTGATTGGCGGCATGCCTGTCATCAACAGACGGTCAGACTGAATGCAGAATCTCAGCAGTTTAAACAAATCAGGAAACAGCTTCATGTTTTCTTTCTCGCCACTCACTCCTGAATATAAACTTGAAAGACATTGATCTAGCTTGTGTTTACTTCAAAGATCAGAACATGCAGATGTTTTGAGTGTGCCGGTCGGTGTTTTTGAGCTTGTATCATTTTTCAGCAAGGCGACTGATGCGGAGAACAGAGCGAAACTCACACGAGGAAGCTTTTAGTTGTGACATGTTATTTGGCACACTGACACGTGCATCCTCAGCTAGTTTACTTTCCAGAGAAACCTGTATTGTTGTCTCACGCTGGCGTAATTCAAGCCAGCTGTTGCCAAAGTTCACTCGGCTGCCGACTGCAAAGCTGATACACCTACTTTGCGACAGCATGTTTCATCATGGCCCCCCTCTGCGGCATTTTGAGTTTCTTGAGAAATGCGCTTCCCTTTTTTTTTTTCTCTCCCAGTCATCTTCCTATTTGTAAAATACTCTTACAAAGTTGGTTCTCCATTTTTACTAAAGAACTGAATGAAATACCACCAGTCAGGTGACAATCATGCTAAAGTATGACACAAATACACTGCTTGGAACCCAGGTTGCATGCACACAGAGGTCCTGTAAAACTTTGAGTGAAGTTTTCCATTAGTTACACCTTTAATAAAAACTGTAACTGATTTCCGTTTTAGTTTAACGTGCAGATTTGAACATTTGTAGTAGGTAATCAGATCGTTTTTGGTACCCTATAGTCGTGCAGTATTTGCAAATTTATTTAGTAGTGCAAATAACTGAGATTTACTGCATCCAGAAATGTGGAAAAATATGTTAACATTTTCTTAACATATTCCTATACTGTTTTCACACGCCAGGTACAAAGTTCAGTGTCCCACATAGACGAGATTCTCCCTACAGCTGCAAAACATCCACTGGTTTTCCAAAAAATAAATAAATAAAATAAATAAATAAATAAAAAATTCTTACTGCCAGTTTTACTTTTCAAAGGCTGCATTCAAGTCAGTGCAGGCAAACAAGTATTTACCATTTCACAACATCAAACTGTCACATCTGACTAAACGGAAATGTTTATTCACACCGAAACTCCTCGAGGTGCAGTGAAGCAGTTCTTACCGTCACTGAGGACCAACAGGGTCCCGAGCATCACCAGCATGCAGAGCTTCATCTTGTTTCTGGTTGCGGCGGCTGCTTGCTCAGTTGTTAAACACAGACTGATGTGTTACAGCTGTTTGACTGTTTTCATACATCTGCACTGCAAATATTTATACATACACCGATCATGTGCTTCTCGTGAACTTCTGCAATGGGAGATTTTTTTTTTTTTTTAAACACACAGAGGTGTATGTGTGAGCGTGCATATTGGTTTCACTTTGCTGCATTCACATGTGCAGCAGAAGGCAGTCATGGGATGGTGGGTTCAGGGGACAACCAGAGGGCCGACTGAGGTTAGACAGCATGCTCGCCGCGGTCAGCCGTCCCAGAAATGAATCACATAGATAGTGCACGTATGTCTGGGTGTCCAGACAAAAACCTGAAGTCTCTTCTGCTTGCCACAAAACTGTGTGTAAACTCTGTGTTCCCCCTTCAGACTCTGAAAGAGGAAAAAGATCAGCAGACAGAGTTCTGTAAACAATCTCAGCTGTAGTACAAACACAGAGACAAATTTTTTCTTTTCTTTTGATTAATAGTTTAATCCTAAGACCTTGTACAAATGGTAATGTGAAAAAGTTTTGACAATGTTGGCAGGTATTTTTCAGTGTGTAGGCCTACAATACAATTACTATGTAAACAAGATTACTTGTTTTGTCATATTTAGTCATGATGGTTGGATGAAAGTGTTTTATTTGGACTGTGTAACTTTGTGTCAACCCCACAGCATTAATGTGTGATTCTGTGTAAACAGTGACTCTCATGTGCACTCATAGATGAGCGGTGTAACTCAGAAACAGAGTTATGTGAAAAGTCAGCTTCTGTCTCCACAGGGTACACATTTGAGTCGCTACACAACTTTGAGTAGGGCTAATTATTGGGCCTTAAGGTAACTATGTCGAACTTTTGGAAGGCCAAAAAGGTGCATATACGTTTAAGATTTAAAGTTTTAAAGTATTATTTAGGTTAAATGTGCCCTTTTTCTTCCCAGGTTTTCTCTCTGTGATCTGTTTTCCGTTCACATTACACTGCAAAAACATTCTGCAAAAATACAGCACAGGGTTTTAAAATGAAGAAATTTGCCATATTCATTTTTTTCCCCATATTTTCTAACCACACACTGAATTTTACCATTTACAAAAACTTTTGTAAAAAAAACAAAACGATAATGTCCTGGGAGAAAATTACCAGTTTGGGCTAACTGATAATTCTTACTTGGCTCAGAGACAGATGTAGGTTACATAAGATAAGATATAAGTAAATAAAGTGCACGAGTAAATAAAAACAAATTAATGCATGTATCAATCTTGCATCTCTTTTTTTTTTAAAGGCCCAGTTATTGTCACCAGAGCATAAAGACTGGTACCATAAAGTACAAACCACAGCCAGTACTTTAAAGGGTAGACGTGATGGTATGATATGCTGCAATAATGTACAATATGTTCTAATTTCTACTATTATTGTGACCTATTTCAGCAGTTATATAAGCTCAATGGGAAAATTTCATCATCCTTCAGCTTGTTTTGATTCCTGTAACAGTTTTTTGGTGGAGACCAAAACCAGAAGTAAAAAAAGAGTTCATATATTGTTGTTTGTCAGTTTCCCAGAAATATGACTCTGCTAATGTCTCAGGATGATGCAACAATCAAATTAATGATAAATTAAAAATGCTACGACTTGATGTGGAGTTGTGATTTTTTTTGTGTGTGTTTATCTCTGATTTTATCCCAATTTTGACGGATGCTTACCATCATCACCACTAATAACAATAATGCAGGAATGTTGAATTTGGTAGAGATGAAATTAATTAAACTTGAGCATTTATCTACCTATTAAAATGGAAGCACGCAGTACACACAATTAACACCTATTCATATGTATTTATAAGATAATATGAATAATAATCAAATTTGGCTGTAAAGAGAGCGATTTTTAGTTATGTTTGAAATTATTTTTAAATGAAATCTCAAAACTTTCAAATGTCGCAGAGGTAATGATTATTTGGCAGAATTATCCATGTAAAAATCGATCTTCATAATTTGAAGCTTTTGAGAGAAAGATAGTAAATATGAAATATCCAGTCAAATAGAAACCGCATTCATCATGCCACTGGAAAAAGCTGACGCTGTCTTTTGATTTGAGTTATGAAATATCTCCCCCCTCATGATTAACTGCACGCACACATTTGGGTCGTATTGTAAATGTGGGATCAAAACGGGTCATTATGCAAAGCCTGGAGGTCACATGACTTCAAGACATTAAATGATGTGTTACAAAATGACTTGGCAAAATTACCACCATCTGAAAAACAAAGTTAAGGGGAATTTTACAAAAATACATAAATGATGTTTTCCGCTCTGTGTGCATGCTGTTAGAATGGAACTTACTGCTGTGGCCTTGTGGAGGTTGTATGTAAATGGAGAGGATATGTGATGAGTTATTATGTCAGTTAATCTTCTGTTTCATTCACTTATTTGACTCATACATGAAGATTTTAGCGACTATTGTTTGAGATTCCTTTGAAGCACACATGCCCCACTGAAGATGAATTGCTGCCTTTTCGTTGGCTCTGGAGTCTCATATGCTCAATCAGAGCATATGAGACTCCAGGTTGGAAACCAGTGAATGGATCTGAGAGCAAAAATAATAAACAATGTCACTCATCCAGGCTTCACTGCAAATAAAATGTGTGATTAAAATATGATTACAAACATTTCCTTTGTACAAAGTGTTAAGATGACACTCCTTCTTGGCCTGACCTTTCATATCAAAAGCCCCAGGCGTTAGTCTGACTTCCATACTTTCAGAGTAGCATGGAGAACTCTGATCGGCGGCTGGAAAAAGACAAAGAAAAGCAGAAGTATGTCACAGCAGTTTACGGGACTTCTAGCATCTCATGTCATCTCTGGTTTTACATTTTATGAAAGAGAAGATTGTTCTGTATTAAATATGGAAACTGTTCCTGTTTTTATTAAGCGTGTCGAATTAATGGTAATGTCTAATACCTGATAATAATCACATTACAAACAACACTCATTTCTGCTTTGGGAAAGAATATGTACAAAGATGATTGTGTGATCCATAAACAACAGTTCAGGCTGCTGCTGATGTAATGGTGTGGGGGATATTTTCTTGGCACACTTTGGGCCCCTTAGTTCCAACTGAGCATCATTTAAACACCACAGCCTACCTGAGTATTGTTGCTGACCATATTTATCCCTTTATGACCACAGTGCACCTATTTTCTGGTGCTTGTGTCCAGCAGGATAAAGCACCATGTCCCAAAGCTCAAATCATCTGAAACTGGTTTCTTGAACATGACAGCGAGTTCACTGCACTCGAATGGCCTCCACAGTCACCAGATCTCATCTGTGTGACGCAATCATGTCGATCAGCTCTGAAGAAAAAAAGGGGTCCAAACCAGTGTTAGCAAGCTGTACCTCACAAAGCGACCAGTGAGCGTTTTGCTTACAGTACCACTGCTATTAATCTGAATACAATGAACAGATGTGAGGTAACAATATTTTTTTTTACAAAAAACTGGCAAGAAAATGTTTCATTTTAAGTGTAGCACTCACAGGAAGTCTGGGGTAAATATGTTTTTCTCTCGGGATGTTCTTTTTCAGTTTCTTTTGAATATTACATTTGTTGTTAATTTATAGTTATCAGTTGAATTGCAGATGCTTTGGCAGAGGTTCCCCTAATGCAACAAACATCCGTCACAAGGTGGCAGCATTGCGAAGAACAGTCTGTGGTTCCTGTTATGTTTGTTTTACATTGGGGGTAGCATTTATTGATTTTTATTTATCTGATTTATTTTATTTGTTGTCTTTTGAATGATGTCTGGCTTCAGCCTCTCTCTTGGTGTTCATAGAGTGGTGTGTAGTGCTGCTTTGCTGGTTTAACCTTCTCCTGTGCTTTTTTCTCTAATGTTTCCTTTGGTTGTTGAGAATTAAAAACAAAAAAAAAAACAAACAAACAAAAAAAACGGTTAGTTAGTAATTATAATAAATAATCATAAGAAGAAATTATTAAACAACTTTCAGATTTATTGGAGTCACAGTTTTACATTTCAGAATCAAAAAAATGGTACAAACACACATGGTACACCTTCATAAGTTCACCTTCATAAATGTTTACACAAATAAATTAATATTTTTGTGTCACAGAACAAAACAGCATAACATTTATAAACGTACAAAAATAAATATATGTAGAAAATGTATAAACACATATGTGTATGCTTTTTTAATCTGATATTAAATCTGATTACATGGTGCTCTCAGTTATAGCTGCCAGTGCGCAAAGCTGTACTGATCCTCTCATTAATCAACACGTAATGTGACAGTGCTAAACATGCAAAGTGCATCAGGATGAGTATGATGCTGTGGGTGCTGCTGTGGGTGATGCTGTGGATGCTGCTGTGGATGCTGCTGTGGGTGCTGCTGTGGGTGCTGCTGTGGGTGCTGCTGTCGTTGTTTTTGAGCTGACAGTCATCTTGTGCCCACTTTTCAACTCGTTTCTGTGAAGAAAACATATCAGAGAGATAACATGTTAATAGGTTAAATTAAACACACTTAATCAGTGATTTCAAACGCTTTTGCCTATTTTCTGGGCTCCAAATGAGAAAAACTATCTTGTCGTTTACTAGAACAATAAGATAAACTTGCAGCAGAACTATGGTTGCTAAACCTCACAACCCCTCGGATTTAGCCTGTGACCCAGAAGGTGTTTTCACCCTCAGCTGAGACTCGCTGCTCTAAAACTACATTAAATGTCAAAAATTCTCACAGAGGTTTAATGAGGTTTAAAAACCTGATTCATTTTTGTATCTCTTTTTCTTATTTGGATGGAGATCTGCGTTCAAAGTGTTACTTGCTCTGCTCTTTGTTTCATGCACGTGTAATTACTGATGTGCAGAGCCTCACACTGTTGATGTTCCTGTTTTAACCTTTCAGACTTTCTCCTGTCTAATTAGTTCCACAGTGAGTTCAAATTTTCCATGTAAAAAACAACTTTTATTTCTGACTTACATTCTTCGCAGCAGAGCTTTGGTGAGCTTTGCCTCGGGATCGAGACACCATTCGTTCCCGCCCTTCAGTGTGACACTATAATAGAAGAAAACTTTGATGTAAAACCACCTTCTAAACAATGTTTGTTAATGAGCGAGCTCTTATTATTAATGTGCTCCTGTCACTCTGGGTACTTACATGACTTCTCTCTTATTGCAGTATGGACGAAGACCAAACTCCTGGACATTAGCGATGCGAGAGACATCTACCCACTTACTCTTCTTCAAACACCGGCACTTTGGAATGACTGGAAAAAGTTGAAAGTGATAAGTAATGCGAACAGATGCAGTTTCATCTTGCAAAAAAAGAAAAAAAGAAAAAGAAAAGCTGCATAAATACACCAAAGTTTCCCCTCATCCAATAAAATCCACTTACCTCGTGAACTGCAGAAGGCCATGCATGCCAGGAGAACCATGCACTGGATTGCAAGACTTGTCTTCATCTTAAAGGTTATAAATTAGTGAGTGGAGGGCTCTATTGAAGGCTCAGACTTCTGCTGATTTGCTCTTCTCAGATTTGAAAGACCTCTTCTGCTGTGTCTCGTCTTTGCTTCTTGAGCTGCCTGAGTGAGCAAGACTGTGAGGTTCATGTTCACTGCACCTCTTTTTATACACACTTTGATGGACTCTGGCCAACGAGGTCTTCCTAAGAAGTGGTTAAGAAAGAATCAAATTCCACTCTGCCTACAGTGGAAATGCTGCTGTCGTAATCACCCACTTACTTGTAAGGAGTTCCTGTGTGTCTTGTTCATGTTGAGTCTTGTCTGCCTTGAGGCGTCATTGTGACTTCAGCACGTGAGTTATATTTTGTGATGCTCAGTCTACTTGCAGAGAAGTGAAATGCCATGACCTTTTCCCATGATCAGTCTAATATCAAGAACGTATACAGATGAGGCCTCTTTTTACTCGTGGTCCAAACTCTTGCACAGGCTTTAAACATGTGCTTCCACTTATTTTTACAGTAAACAGTGCTGTATTTTCTGGACAGTTACCAGTAAATTAAAAGAAGGGAAACATCAGAGGTAGACTGAGAGAGCATGGCATGTCCACCTTGGCACTCAAAAGGCCCTTGTGTACCTGTCCTCTTGAAATTAATGTATTTGTAAGCAGACACGTGCACTTTACTGATAAACGTGTGATATATAGTATGCTGGGTTGCCAGAAGGCTGCGTCTTTATTTATTTTATTTATTTTGGACAGCTGCTTTGGAGGACCTCAGGCCTCTGTAAGCTCTCCAGGAGTACTTTGGAACTTATATCTCTTATTGTGCATCTGGCAATATTCATACCTGGATTAAAATCAAGTGCTGTGACTGAGATGACATTTGATTTTGCTGCAAGTTAAAGGCGAACCTTATCTCTACCAGCAGACACCCACCTCCTTCCTCTGTAGTCACCCAGCTAACCATGCAGGTTTTGCAATGATGAACTATTTTTTTGATTCGTGAAATGCAGGGGAGTAAAAGAGCTTTGAGAGCTAATAGTTGGTGTGGGAGTAAAATTATCTATACAAGTATACAAACATTATTATAGCCTGTATATGTTATTGCAGTCTATGTATGTGTGCACAGTACAAATGAAGAAGTGAAATGATGATGAGACTTTGCAAGTAAAAGACACAGAGGTGGGAAGTAAAGAAGTACAAATACTTCGTTACTGTACTTAAGTAGATTTTTCAGGTATCTGTACTTTACTTGAGTATTTATTTTTCTGACCAATTTTTACTTTTACTCCCTACATTTTTACACAAGTATCTGTACTTTCTACTCCTTACATTTTCAAAACGGACTCGTTACTTTGGGTTTAAAACGTCTGAGGGAAGTTTTTATTTCCGGTTGCTGTGCCTTCAAACATCAAACTGATCTGAGCCTAAATGAAAGAGCAATAACACCTTAAGGGACAGTCGTATTGGCGGATCCTCCATCACCGGGGTTTATCGCATACAAAGAGGTTAAAGAGTTAAAGCCACATCATTTATGTATCATTTGTAGCACTATAATCAGGGGTTACAGTGGGACAGACCGAGTGCAGATGTCTGTAAATTGTGGTCATGGTACTTCAGCATTTTAGGACTATAAAAGAGGAGCGAGCATAAATGGAGTAACTTGTAGCAGGTAATTTAAAATGCAACGTTTCTAAATGCGCAACAAATATTAGCAAACGCACAAAGCGTCTGCAGTTTGTCACACAGCATGTCTGCTAGCTAAAAGAACAGCTGCTGTATTTCCAGGGAGAGAAAAGAATGAGCTAGAAGTGCACTCAGCGATGGAGAAGAGAGGTTAGAGTTAAAGGTAAGGACTTCTCAGTGACATCTGATGAACTGGAAATTTAAAGCTTACATTTTAAAATCAGATCTTGGATCTGTATATGATGTGAAGTTGATGTTTTTTCATATTGTGAAGCGTCCTGCAAAACAAACTGAGGTAGACTAACTTTGTGTTATTCAAAATACTGCAGTTTAGTGCAGGATAAACAGGTTAGTTTGCTGTACTGCGGTGAATGTGGTGCACAGCAGATGTGGTGTTCATGCTCATATTTAGGGTACATGAAGTGTAGCAGAGACTAGTTTGAATTTAGGGTGATGAAGCTTAGATTCATTCACTGAATTCAACCTTTAATACCAGCTGTATACTGTCGGTGTAGGGGGTGGAAATCAGCCAGGATAGCTCGTGAAATACTGGGTTACATTTTGTTGAATTCAGTTGTGGAAATCCATAAAGAGCAGTAAACCTCAGAGCAGCAGCAGCAGCTGATCACACTCTGCACACAAAGAAAATCTGCTGGAACTCGCATTAGAAATTATTGTAAGTAGTGATTCTTTGAGCCATTGAGCCACTACAACTGATCTTAGGGTCCCCCCACCTGCTGAATCCCACTCTAACCCCTGACTGTACTCATTTTCCTGTTCAGGTGAGGCAGAGTCACTCTCTACAATGCAGGTAAAACCAAATAGAGCTTTTTGATGTCCGTAAGCTGTGGTCGCGATACTTCAGCTAATTATTATTATATTAATATAGCAGGTTCACAAAAATAGCTGGTAGAAACATCCCCCTACACCCCCCCCCCCCACTTTTACTTTCTTACTTTGAGTACATTTTAGAGTCTGTACTTTTTCACTTTTATTTGAGTAAAGAAGTTGAATCAGTACTTCAACTTTTACTAGAGTATTTTTTTTAACACAAGTATCTGTACTTCTACCTAAGTACAGAATGTCTGTACTTTTGCCACCTGTGAAACAACAGCAGCTGTAGCAGTGCAGTTCTCTGTGAAATGGCTGCTGCTGCTGCATCAAACAAAACATGTGTGTGCATGCACGTGTGTGTTTGTGTGTATTACGGTTCAGTTTTTTTGGGGAGTACAGAGGGAATTCAGCCTCCCGTCACTCTGGTGGATGATGTTTTTTCTGTCTGGTGGAGGAGGCACGCAGGCTCTGGTACTTTCCCCCTGAGGGCAGAAAGCTGCAGCTCTGTGCCCTTGACAGGTGATGTTGATTTTTTTTTTCCGACAGCTTTTTCTTGTGAGTGCAATCATATTGCATCATACTAACGGACAAAGGCAGCTACACTGGAAACGATAACTAATAATGAGTGTTTGTTTTGTTTTTCACAGATGTCAGCATTAGTGTGATGAAATTCTGTTTTGCACACATTCATTAAAAATGTTTATCAAAGCTCTTCATTCTGAAGAAAAAGTGTGTTTCCTCATTCTCTCTAGGGAACATTTTCTCAGGATAATCATGCGCACATTTATGATCTCTGGAATTTAAATTGCGGGTGTATATTTATTAGTCTCTCTTCAGTTGTTTTATCTGTTGTCACAAGCTTGGAGTCATGCAGTCACTGAGCTTGTGGGTCTAATTACAGAGCTTAGAAATTTCAGAGAACATCAACCTTCTGAACATCTGTCAAAATATGTTCCATTCAGCCTTTAAAGAACATCTGACTATTTTGGGAACATCACACCAGCATCACTTTGAGAGTTTACAGTGTGCTTTCATTAAGTATTCTGCAAATGCTTTGAGAGCATGAGGTAGAGGGAACTTTCTTGATTACTGGCACCCTGAATAAATGACAGACTCAGGATGAACTCTCACTTGACATGGGCACTGTATCTAAGTGACCCAGTGTGAGCAAGGAGCGTTACAGCAGTAACAGAAATTCCAGTTTCTTTCATAAGCACTTGAGGCTGGCTTAAAAATCCAGTCAACTATTCAGCATTAAAACCCATTTAGAGCTGATACAAGAACAAGACAAATGCTCTACGGATGAGCATTTGTCTAAATCATCCAGTTAGAGATGTGGTTGCGTTAACTGACAGATGTCCCAGCACATGCAGCTGTAGCTGACAGCTGTCTGCAGTGCTTCACCCCTGCTACGAATCACTAAACAGTTGGTGTCTTTTGGAGAGTTTTGATGGATTGTCTGACTGAAATTATGGCCTGCTGTGTGGCGCAGCCCAACCAACAGATTTGTGCTTCAGTTCTGATGGGAGCAATTCTAGTATTTCTTTGGTCTGTTACTCAGCACTAATTAGCTGATATGTGTATCTGTACATTGCGACCCTTCAGTTTATAACTGCAGCTTTTTACCAATCTATTTAGTTGTTATGGAAATTTTTACTTTTACCTCTTATATGTGTTCAGCTATGGAGTTTTGTGACCATGATGTGACCTGTAGGTTTTAAAGCAGTGTTGTTTTCGTTAACGATGACGATGACGAAATTATTTCGTTGACGACCCTTTTTTTCACGACGATAACGAG
>JAVDPK010017960.1:0-11451 GCA_034780415.1 Cichlasoma orientale | reverse complement strand
TAAAAAGGAAGGATTAGGGAGAGAAGAAAAGTGCGTCCGACTCCGCTGAGGAGCAGAAGAAAAAAAAAAAAAAAAAAATCTTGTTCTTCCCATTCAGCTGACTCTTTAGGACTTGCCTTACTCTCTGCAGGTACTTGGCAGATGCAGCTTTCCTAGCAGCCTCTTCATGGTTCCCATTTGCCTGTGGAATTCCAAGGTATGATTTGAGATAGAGTGACCCTAATCATACTTTATCAATACTTGTCAAGAAGGTCAAAGGTAGAAACATAGAAGGATTTGTGGATTTATTAGAGATGTGTTTCACCACATAAATAACTGGACTTACATTAGCCATGTTCTATATTAAAATTTCTAACTTATGTGGCAGGACACCAGAAAAGCTGGCCAAGAATGACTGAGAATCGTGGCTATGCACAAAAACTGCCAAGCATTGACAATCAAGAACTGGACATTCCAGTATTTCTATTGTTTGTTATCTTAACTACACTGTCTGAAAATATTTCTCAGAACTATGACTGAAAAATGTAGTTTATTGAACAGTTTATGATGCATAAACTGCAAATAAAGACCTTTGCCCCTGGCCAGCTTAATCATATCTATTTGCATCATAACTAAACCACAATAAACCACAATAATTCAAAGTACGGACACAGTTTGACATCTTTAAAATTATAATAAAGATATTAACTTGAAAATAAAAATAGATAAATGACATTTTTTTGAATTTTATTAAAAAAGTAACAAATCTTTTTTCTTTTCTTTTTCTTTTTTTTACTTTAGACTGGTTTCACATATCAAGACAGAACAATAAGACAGCAGATATAAAAAAATCTGAAGTAAAAGGGCTCAATACGCAGCTATGATAATCCAAATTATTATTTTGTTATTTTGAAAGTTATTTTGAAAAAGTGTCAGAAATATCTATGGCTGGTAAAGCAATGACATGGCAGAGGTTTAACGATTTAAAGTTGTGCATTTATACATAGTACTGTTTGTTGTTTCTGAGACACGCACAGAGGCCAAAAGGCCCTTCAGTAAATGTGACTGAAGTCTGGGATTTCAGTTATTGCTAAAGATGCAGTACTTGTTAGGATTGCAGTGTAACAGATACAATAACAATGTAGAGAGCCCACAGTGAATCATTTGATGCTTATACAATCCTTTGTAAAGGGTCATTTACAATGATAGATCAATTCATGCCATATTGTTAAATTTATTTTAAAATAAAAATGTTTTGAATGAAAGCTTTTGAAAAACCACTCGTCATTTTCTCCTGGCATGTTAAAATGTACTTAGACAAGACAGAAAAAAGTACATGATTGAACAGGCACTATTAATGGTATGTAAACTTTTGCAGATGTTTCTGGCTTTGGCTATGTTGTAGTTGGGTATGTTGTAGTTTGGCTATGATCTTTATGCAGCTGTGTTATCCAAATACTTTGCTAAATAGGGGCACACTATGCAAATAGTTTCAGTCTATAAATAATAGAATTACTAAGTTTATTACTGTAATATTATGTTTAAACCTATTTTTGCTTATATGACTGTAAAGGTTATTGTCCTGTTACTATAATTGGTAAATCAATAAATGACTGTGTACAGGCCCAGTTAGGTCAATGAATAATAATAAACTGGTTAACCAACCACATAGTTTAAAAAAAAAAAAAAAAAAAGCAATTTAGGCCCTGTCCACACATACAGGGTATTTTGGAAAACATAATGAAAGCAGAAAATCCCCATTTAAAAACCCATGTGCATCTGGATGTAGCCTTATTTATGGACGCTTGTTTCCGCCACTAAAAAAAAAATAAAAAATCACCATCAGCAGTCGAAATTTCAAGTTACTGATGGCGATTTTTTTTTTGTTGTTGTTGTTGTTTTTTTGTGGCAGAATCAAGCTTCCATACTTCCATACATCACCAGATCTCAATGAAAGATACAGTAATTCATTTGTTTTGTTTTTTTAACCCATCTAGCACAAGCAGAACAAAATTAATTCCTCATTCTTACAATCTAGCTCTAAAAAAAACTTGGTATGATGGCTTCCTTTGACATCTATTTGCTCAAAAGTCGGTGGTCCTACAGAAAATGCCAATTTTTAATGATTTTTCACAATAATTTTACTGTCCCCCAGACTTTGCTATCTCGAACTACCATGTGCAGCGGTCACAGCCTGGCAGATCTTTGGCATTCTAGCTGTCAGTTTGTTGAGCTCATCTGAAGAAATTCTACCGCATTCATCCAGCAGCAGCTCTGATTTGTTGGACAGCTTTGATTGACATGTTTTGGTACCTCATCATTTTGCTCCCACAACAGCTCAAGAGGGACAAGATCCAGTCTCACACAGCAGCACAATCTTAGCTGAATGCTTCTTTAAACATTGCTTGTATTAAATTTTTTTCCTGTGATTTCACACCATTACACTAATTTCCAGCTTTAGGGTAAAATGAGGCTTTCTTCTGCTGCCTAACAGTTATTTTCAACATTTTTGTTTATCCAAAATTACTCATAGTTTTAAAACAGGTGCACTAATGAATATCTACCCTCTTTTTTTTTTTTTTTTTAGGGCTGTTAGGAAAGCAGAGACATGCACGTGGTACAAACAGACTTCTCTGCTTTCACAGCAGTCCAGGTTGTCAGTTTTCGGACATTTGAACTGGCATTGGAAGTAAGTTTACATTAATTTAGATTAATATAACATTGCCAACCTTTCCAAAATTTTAAGGCCTAGCAAATACAGTCCTAGGATACTAAATACAATTAACCAGAATCTAGATTGACAGATTGCTTAGCTAGTAAATGTTAGTTAATTAACATCTAATTAAGTAAGTTTTGCTTTGAGAATGCTAAATTTCTTGTCCTTCACTTCCCGAGCAGTAGCATTATGGACTCATCTATTTGTACTTAGTACACTTTAGTTCCGGAGCCAGTGCATAAGGAGAGATTCTCTAAAAGGCATAACCTATATTTAACCAGTCAATCAATAACAGTCAGTCATGTCAGCACTCTGACATTCACTTAACTTATTGTGGTCTGACCCGTCTGACACACAGGAATAATAAACACCAGCTGTAAAGGTTGCATTAATTATGGTCTTGATAGGCACTTGAATTCTGTCTGACTTCCTACAAATACAGAACATTCATGAAAGTATTTTACTTATCAGATGGAACAAATTAGAAGTTTGGCATCAAGTCAAAGAATACAACAGTCTTTAGTAAGCTGATGGCGTTCTTCCAATAGGCTATTAAAATTGGATAGGCATCTAACATTTAGAAAATAACCAAGAGACTAATTTGACCATTCAAAGAAAAGTTTATTTTCTTTTTTCTTTTTCTTTTTTTTTTTATAAAGGATATTTTCACAGTCTTGACAGTTGCATTTTTTTTTATATATTGTGGCTTTAAATCACAGTTGGAATTTGGGAAACATAATGGCATAATCGCTCTGACTGGTAAAGATGTCCCAGCAAACATGGCTGCAGCCTTGATGTCACCTCGTCAAAGCTGGGTACAGTATGACTGCAAAAACCGAGGGACAGATGTTGATGTTTCCACAAAAAAATAGAGGTCTAGTCAGACCACTTCTTACAAAGTGAGAAGTCTAGATCAGGGTATCACAATGAAGGAAATAATGCATCTGTCTTTGTATTTTTTTTCAAACAATGACAATTAATCTGGTTAGTCTATTGTTGTGAACACAGCATCTTCTTTGTGTACACAAAGTTTAATTAAGAATGTTTTGTTTGTTTTTATTCTAATCAAGAAAATAGAAAACTATTTTTGAACAGAAACGTTCTCTTGCTACTAAGAAAAACATCCAGGCAATGGATTGGCATTGGCCCTAGTCAAACAACAGATAAGACACCAACTCATTCATTCAGGGTCTAGCTGATCTGTCTGCAAAAACATTAGTTGCAAATACAACTTGAATCGAGTCGTGTGCTGCCAGGTCGTGCTGACAGATGGTTTGAAATTATATTTAGTGTGCAGACTGTGTGTTTAGACCACATTTCATAGACAATTTGGAGACTTTGGTAACATAAGACCAACACAAAGCTTACAGATGGATGTACTCCAATAATTCATAATAAGGTGAGGGTCACAAAAAATGATGGGAGATTCCTGTGCGAAACAGGAGCCCCCAAGAGATGGTCTTAAAACACAGGGTAAACCCTGGAAAAATAGCAGTCATGGCATTTACGGATTTAAAACCTTTTATTTTGCTAAACTTTATAGTTAAGGCTGAATCAGGTGACTCTGACTGATATCTTATTTATGCTGCTATACACCCAGCCTACTTGGGCACTTCCCACGATCATGTTAGCCTTTTGTTGTTTAGCTAGTGTTATCTCAGCAAAAACTGGTAGGAAAAAATAGCGTTTTGTAGCTAGCTGATCTTAGCTAGCAACATTACATTAGCTCCCCATAACAAAACAAAGCAGTAAGAGGAAAAATCTTCAGGCAAAACATTAAAAGTGATTCAGCAACATAAACGTGGTCAGAGTGCTTTGTTATATTATATGCTATTTTCATAAAATGCTTAATTTAGGAGAATCTGCTGCTGAAAAAGGGAGAAACACTAATTAATTAGATGTTAGAGCAGCGATAACTCTAAAAGAAAGACATGTTTTTGTTTTAACTGAAAGGACCTTAAGAAGATCCTGAATCTAAGTACGTGGAGAGAGTTAAACGCCTCTGTTTGAGTACGAACAGCATCTTGTTGACGTTTTAAAGCGAAGGATGAACCTGATGAAACTGTCACAAGATAATCAGACGTCAGCATCTCTGTCAGCGCAGCGATACAAAAAGGGAACATAAGGAAATTTTGTTTATTTGTTATTGCAATACAATGCGTTCAATTGAACCAACAAAAACAATAAAAATGCATATTTGACATGTTAATAATTTTACATCCATCAAATTTTGTTACAATTAAGGATTAATCTGGAAGGAGTAGTTGAGCAGGTTCTCCACCCCTTGGGTGGAGCCTGGAGCTTTTCCACTCCCTGGCCTAACACCTGTTCTCTATCAAACCTCATCACCTGCAGTATTTATGGGCTAGTTTGATCATCTAGTCTCTGCCAGATTATCTGCCTCCTCAGAGTGGTACTTGTCTCAGTTTGTTGTAATCCATTTCCCACGTGAACTAACTTTAAGTTTCCTTCCACTGTTTATTCTCCATTTGGCTGCAGGAGTGGATTCCATTCCTTCCTTTTCCTCTGTTTCTCCCAGACTCTCAAGGCAATGATCAAAATCGCTCACCTGCTACTCACCTGCCTCCTTCTCACCCTCCAATGACTCACCTTCTCCTACGAAAGGCGAGCCAGTGGACTCTCCACTGGCCAGTGGAATCTCCGCTGAAAGCTTTCAAGTAAGCCCCAACCGCAATATTTTCACAGAATTTTCTGAGATTTGTCACCCGCTTGGAAGAGCCTTTTGGACTAACTCTCATTTCTCCTCCCCTCTCACTGCTCGTGGCTCCTTGTTCTGGTTCTGCGCTTGAATCCTCACTGTGAACTTAGCTCATTTGTGACATGTGCGTCTTCATCTGTTCTTCAAATATTTTCATTGTTATAGCAAATAAATGGTTGCACAAATGCAAAATATCATGCAATCACACTTTGAGCTACCCTCATTGAAAATAATGATCTCCTAATTTAATGTATTGTCCTGATGGCTAGGTTTGAGAATCCTGGATTCAGATTTCGCACACCGACAGGCAGATAAAAGGTTTATTGAAATAAAGCAAAGAATGGTACTGAGAACAGAACTGGGAGCGAAAACCAGGTAAGCAGCCGGGAGCTCTGTGAAGGTGATGAGAGGAGACAGCCTCCTCCTGAATAAATAGACGTGGAAAGCAGCTGAGGTAAACAGCAGACTGAGCCTACACTACCTACAGATGAACAGTGCCAGAGTTGTTTGTTCTACAGCAACCACCATCGCTAGTATTACGCACTTGAATTGGGAGGGGCAAGAAAATAGAATTCAGACTGCGGTCTGCTGACATCTAGTGGTGATATTTTACACACTGTAGCTTTAAATGTTAGAAAAATAAATACATTTTAAGACATTTTGCCATCCCAAGATGAGATGTTTTGTCAAATGATTAGGTTTCTGTAGAAAGCCAGTGTTCCTGTAGGTGAACAAAGTGTGCTAAATGATGCAGTTTGTGTTCAGAGTTCTCGTGTGTGTGCAGTCAGGAAAAACTTTAACATTGGATCATTTTCCTCAATTAAAAAACGGGAATTTTCTCATTTGCTTCTGTATCTACTGCTAGGACTTACCAAAGTTTAATGACGGTTTAGGCTGGATTTATGCAGAACTACGGGAAACTGCAAAGCACCTCTGCACTCGTCCACGAGAGAGAGAGGAACATGAAGCGTTCAAGGTGTTGCACTGAAAGATAAACACTCACCTAATGGCTGGGTGGATCAGTAAATACACCACACAAATTTACATTCAGCTGTGTTGATGACAGATTAATTGCTTTAAACTAAACACACCCTGGTGGTTGTTTTCTGGGTGAAATTTTATCGCATAATTGTTGAGTGTGTAAAGAGTCGTCCTGCTCTGATGTCTCAGCTCTCTGTGGCTCTGGGGGACTCTAACGGACTCTTTCTCCATCTTCAGTGGAACAAATTGCTGCTTCACTTGTAAAGTGTGTTCAGTTCGACCTGCAGGTGAGTTCACACAGACAGGCCTATGAAAACGGACGCAGCTCCAAAGGCTAGATAGTTTTTATCTTAACTGAGTGGTACATTAAAATAAAAACCAATAACATTTTGACTATTGCACAGCAAATAATAAAACATGAACTGTAATCAATGAAATTGCCTATCACATGAAAAAAAAGTGATTTACTTATAATCATCTGGAAGAGCCCCCCCCCCCAAAAAAAAGGTAACAGAGCATAAAGCAAAACTAGATATCACCAAATTACTAATTTGCTATTAATGTGTGCAACAACTTCTAATGAACTTTAACCAGGTACTGCTTTAACAGAGCACAGAAATATAGATTGAATCAAATGAATACATAAAATAAAAATGATACGCATATACTCATATCTGTTTCGCACATGTAGCACATTGTATAAAAAAAGTGTAAAAATGATGCAGTCTGTATTAACGATGAATAAGTGCAAGGAAACCGTTACGTTTGAATGTGAATGTAAAAGTTATCACAGCAGATATATGAACGTCGTGAAGGGTGAAAAAGCTGTTATTCATTTTTAATTCTTTCTGTATTACATATTTAATGCTGATCGCTCCGGTAGACAGCAGAAGGAAATTATACCGTCCTGTTAGGTCATTGCACGACCTCCTGGACAACGTCTCTGAAAGATGAACGCTTTCAGAGCAAAACACTGCAGAGTTTCACTGCACCATGAAATCCTTTAATGTGAGTGAAGAGGTACCACTGGACCAAATACAAGCACTTTGTTCCACAGTCAACCTTCACAAAGGAGCTGACAGGAGTCACCAAGAGAGTCAAAGGATCCGACCAACTTTAACCACTCGAACCCCCTGAAGATGAAGCCATTCAGCGTTGCAGCTGCAGTGGCCATTGCACTCCTCTTTACTTGTATTCAGCAGAGTTCTGGCACATTAGCCGAGGCAACAGACTGACTTAAACTCATGAATGAGTAGCCAAGATACTAACATCTGGTTTTCTTTAAACAGCCACAAGAGCTAGAGGAGGCAACAAGCAGTGACAGTCCAGTTGCTGAACATCAGGAGATGTTAGATGTTAGCTGACTCACAGATTGTGTGTTCTACTCAATGAATTAAGACAATGGCTGTAAAATCGTTTAAATACAAGTGGGTTTGTTTATTAACACATTTCTCCAATGCTGACTCCACAGGAGAAAAGAGGGAGTGTGAAGTGAAGTGTCGCACTGTGGCTGCCTTAGAACAGGTCAAGAATGCTCCAAGATTTATCATATCATTAGGCACTACGCTAGTACTACAGTACTACATTATAGTAGTAGTAATGCAGTGCCCATTCAAGATGAATGTAACATGGTTATTTTCTGTAGCTACAGTTAACAGATGTCACATGCAGGTATGTGCTTGTAGTGAAAGACCGCTATAAGGACACTCTTGCTAATGAAGACATAAAGTCGAGTGAGCCAGACTAGCAGCGCCAATGCTAATTATTAAAATGGGCTTGAATAAATTATGTCAGTAAAGGTTCTTTCAAAGATAGCCCTAATAGCTATCAAGCTGTGACAGCCACTTATCCAAAGGTCCACAGTGCTGCGCTTACCCTGGAAGGAGTAGATCAGATGAAGAGCTGTGAAGAAGGCAAAACAAAGCGCACACACACATACACAAACACACACGTGCACATGCAGAGGTTCCTGGATCTGTTAGTGAGGTGTTTCGCCACATAAATAAATTGCTTCACATACAGGAGGTGTGCAGAACCAAGTGAAACCATTACACAGCTACGCTCAGTGAAGGACATGATGGTCCAAATTAAGAGCCCAACTGAACAAAGGCAACAATAAATTAAATAATAAATAACATTAATAGTGAGTACTTTAAACAATAACTCGTGTTGTTGATTCATGTTCAATTGTAACACAACTATCGTACAGCTATAGCAGCGTTACCTATCTTCACGAACTAATTTTGTGTGTTATGTATGCTTCTCGTTATGTCTCAGCCTCAGTAAATATTTTATTCATTCACTGGGCCGGGCTCTCATTTTCTTTTAGTGTTCTTGGACACAACTGTGGTGAACAAGCAGACACTGAAAGTTTACCTTCCTTTTGGAATTTCCAAGTTGCAGACTCAAAGAAGGATGCTGGGAACGAAGAGTGTTGCAAACTCACCTCTGAGAGCAGGTAGGGTCAGTGTGACCCACTTAACAGGAACACGGGGAGGGCGAGGATAAACTGAAACTCCTGGAATAAACACAATTATTGCAAACAGACACAAGACAGCAAAGGAAGGTGAAACAAAGGTAAAGAAACCCAAAAAACCAACAAGCTATGACCAAGAGCAGAACTAAGGTAACTGAAACTGAGAAGACCTGAGAATATACATACAAAACACAGAGAAAACTAAACACAGAGACAGAGACAGAAGGGAGGCAGGAATACACAGGGAGCTAATAGACCTAAAGCAATCTACAAACAAAGGACTGCAGGCACAAATAGCAAAACAAATAAGGAACTAATCCCAGGCATCAGAAAATAATAAAACTCAAGCATCAGGAAATACAAACACTTTCAACACAAAACCATAAACATAAAAACAAATCACAAACCACAAAACTCAAAAACATGAGCCCAAGACCCAGCATTGCATTGTAGAGCAAAGAAAAAACATGGATATTTTCACATTTCCAGTGTTGTGGAATTTCCCAAACTCACTGCTGCAAGACTGCCCCTGACAGTAGTCTCTGTACTGAGTGATGAGGCAACAGTGCACCAAATGAGTGTAAACACCAGCACCTTTTTCCTCAGCGAACCTCCACAAAGAAGCTGACAGGAGTCACCAAGAGACTCCAAGGATCTGACCAACTTAAACCACTCAAACCTCCCGAGCATGAAGACACTCAGCACTGCAGCTGCAGTGGCCATTGCACTCCTCTTTATCTGCATTCAGCAGAGCTCTGCCACATTTGCTGAGGTAACATACTGTTGAAAATTCATTTAATGTGCTTATTTTGTACGAATGTGTGGCGCTGATACTAAGATCTGTTTTCTTTCTCTACAGGTACAAGAACTGCAGGAGCTACGAGAGGCTGCGAGCAATGACGGTCCAGTTGCTGAACATCAGGAGATATCAGCTGACTCACGGATGGTGTGTTGAATTCAGTGAATGAATTAAGACACCTGTTATACCTGGAGAGATTAGACTACTTCAAAGTGTATCCACATTTGTTAAAGTCTGGCAGTGTTTCTCATGAACTGTATCAACTGTATGAACTGTATGAGTGATGTGACTGTATCATACAGATGTTATGGTAAACATCTGGAACTACAGTGTGCTATGACAATAAACCTTCTATGTCACTACAATACAATGTGTACTGTTTTTAAAAATTATAAATACAAGCAACCCCTGTCATTTTGGCATTTTACTGCACGAAAAGCACAATAAAATAATGACGGCTGAATTCCATTCGACTTCTTCGGCTTCTGTGTGACAGATGGGGTTCAAAGTTAACTGATAAGACTTTTTTATTAAAGACTTTAAAATTTTTATGAGCAAGAATTAAATGTTAATAGGGGTTGCATGACTTTACAAGGGGCTTTTATTAGAGAAGCCACACTTATCTTGGGTATTTCCATTAATTCAAACTCTTAAAGTTTACAACAGAAATTCAATTCAGACCAGCTTAATCTGATCCACAAATTACCTACTGATAATAAAAAAAAAACTCTTAAATATAGCAAGTCCTTATATTACCATGTCATTCAAGATTTAGATAAACACTTGTGAGGAAGAAGGAATATGGAGGCCCAAATGCAGGACACACAGAAAACAGAACCTTTAATCCAAAAAATAAAGGTCATTAGCAGGTAATCAGCCAGAGTGGCAAACAAGCCAAAGGTCATACACAAGGAAACACAAGGAGACAACTAGAAATACTGGAAAACAAGAGATATCGGCTAGAAAACTTGAGTGATTAAACGCAGGTACGCTGAGGAACTCATGAAGTAATTGGTTCTAAGTCTTTTTTTATACTGCTGGAATTGCAGGTACTGACACACAAACTGGAAAATTAATCAGAAATATTAGAAAAACTGGCTACAGTTCATGATGGTTGATTGTAAAATAGTCTTTATATCCACAGTTACATTTCATGAAACTGATGTTACCCTTTAAGACCTGAATTGAAGCGTTACCATGGCTAATATTCTATTTTCTAGTTTCCATTCTTTGGGAAGTGGCTCTGGGACCAGGTTGGGGCAGTATAATACCACTGTCACTGTATTTAAAATGACTCGTTGTGTGTGACTTGGATATGTGAAACATACGTCAGAACATCCACACTAGTAGAGTAATTGCAGGTACAAGTTCAGTATAAGAAGGCAGCTCTGCTGTAAGAACGCAGGAAAAGAACTTCATGCTAATTTGAAGTTTTAGGACTAAAATAATAAAATAGCAAACAAACCCTGAGAATTCCCAATTCCTCAGGAATTTCCACTCCCTAGGGTCACACAGCAATCAATGATGGGAAAGTAAGGAATGTTGCAAGCTTGTTCCTGAAAGCAGTCACAGCAAGAGCTATGAGGGATGAGACAGCAGGGGCCCGAATCAGTACAAATACCAGCACGTCTACACACTTCACCATCAGACAGGACACAAAGGTGCGCAACACAATCATCAAGACCAGGAGAAACAGCCAAGCTTCATCCCTCAAACCTTCCTAAGATGAAGACATTCAGTGTTGCTGTTGCAGTGGCCGTGCTGCTCACATTTATCTGTCT
>JAVDPK010017959.1:0-11453 GCA_034780415.1 Cichlasoma orientale | reverse complement strand
ACATTCCCTTTGGAGAGATTTTTGCTCATGAATTGAGTATTAAAGTCAAACCTTCTGAGTCTGCATTGGGTTTGCACTGGACACATCATCCCTCAGTTATGCTGCAATAGGCCTAGGCTGCATCCCATGATGCACTGTTTCTTTTCATTCACCTCTTTTTACTCTGTTAATACTCCACTCTGTATTTAATCATTAGTTATTATTAATCTCTGGCTCTCTTCCACAGCATGTCTTTTGTCCTGTCTCTCCCCCTCAGCCCCAGCCAGTCACGGCAGATGACTGCCCCTCCCTGAGCCTGGTTCTGCCGGAGGATTCTTCCTGTTAAAAGGGAGTTTTTCCTTCCCACTGTCACCAAATGCTTACTCATAGGGGGTCTTTTTGACTGTTGGGTTTTCTCTGTAATTATTGTAGGGTCTTTATAATATAAAGCACCTTGAGGCGACTGTTTGTTGTGATTTGGCACTATACAAATAAAATTGAATTGAACTGAACTTGTTATTTATGTATACATGCATTACAATTGCTTTCAACCATAATCCCCAACAAAAAGCAAAATGCAAGGATAGGAATGTCTGACTCTCAGTTGGTCCAAACTAAAATATTTCACTGATGAATTAATTGTTCCATGGAAAGTCTTGCTCTCCAGCTACATAGCATCCAGTGAGACTTTGGCTTTTGGAAAAACTAACTAATGGACCAAACACACTTTGTGTTCAGTACCAATTGGTTGGTAATAAAAGAAAAATGGTAGTAACACACATTTTATGCTTGCTGTTGGCTTTCTTGAAAATGAGCACACACACCAAAAAGTTATGTTAAAATTGCAGCATGTGTGTTGGTGTCATTTCAGCTTGTCTTGCACTTCATTTTCTGTTACTTGGCACACACAGCGCAGGTGTCTTGTGCAGTCAGATTGGTCTCTACAAATATTTCAATGATCTATCACTGCAGAAGCAGAGATTCACACACACAGGGAGATTATTGCAACAGTTGGAAATGTGAGTTTAGTAATAGCTGGACCCAGAAAGCAGACTGAAAAGGTTTATTTACACAAATGGAACTATTTACAATGAACAGGTTCAGCAAAGGGTGGTGGAAAACTAAGGCATCAGTCTGGTAAAATCTGGAATGGAGAGAAAGAGTATTAGCAATGACTAGTAGGGAGGAGGCAAATGCAAAGACTCAGTGTGACTGAGGAGGCTCCTTACTTGAGAAAATTCCAGGTAAGTGTCTTGACGTGGGTGACACGTAAACCAGGCAAACAACTAGGAAGCAAATGAGAGAGAGTATGTGCAAAACGAGACGTCAATGAATGCAAACTAGGAGGCCGATTTACCAGCGTAGTGGACGGGACAATCTCATGGAGAAACAGAGCCACAGCCGGTCCTTAAATTCATATTCTTGATGATGATGATGGACTGCAGTTGTGCAACAGCCAACCCGGGAAAATCTCACTCCGCCCATGAGCAGTTGCAACTTAAGTGCCAGCATAATTTAGTTACTGGGCTGTGTCAACATCACAGTTTGCATGAACAATGACCAGCATGTCACTCATAACTGTGACATAAGTTGCCACGCTCATGAGCTACACTGTGGTGCTGAAGGTGATCGCATTAGTTTAACTTCTTGTTTTTTGAAACTGAATATAATAAGTGAGGGGTCAATTTGGCTGTGAAACTGAGAGCGCTGCACATTTATATGGTAACAGCTTGGAAACAGTGTGGCCACTAGATCATTTAGTTTATCCTAAATGGGATCATAATTTACCAAATGAACATCATGTTTTATTGGGTAATGTAATGACTGAGATAATACTTTCATTAGGAAAGTGCTTACTGACTTCTATATTTTATGAATTCTTGTGCAACCAGAGGAGTCGCCCCCTGGTGACCAATAGAAGAATGCAGATTTAAGGCTTGCAGGCATGCAGGTTGAATTTTATTAAGACTAATTGAAATATTTAATGTGGAAGATAAATTGAATTTAAGTAGAAGTCTACAGTATGTCTTCTATTAATATTCTGGATTTAAATTGTCAGGGGGTTCAGAAATAAAACTTTATATATTAGAATTTTATTTAAGTCCTGACCCAGATACTACTGGATATGTTCAGCTCACAGACTGAGCTGCAGCCATTCAAGCCCAAGTCTCATAATCAGATTTCTCACTCTGTGGCAGAGGTCTGATCTTTTCATGGCTGCCTGAGCTGGGAAGATCAGATGTGGTTCCACCCTGTTTCACAGCCTTGACAAGATGAGATTTGTACCATGAAGAAGTCTTTTTTTGTGTGTCATTTTTCCTCGGCCCTGGTGCCAGTGTCAACTATGTTCTTCTGTTATAAAAACAGATGTAAAGTTAAACTAAACTGCTCTGTAGTGCAGGTACAAATATAAAGAATAAGTGACTTTGTTTAACTTTGTAGATGGCATATAGATGTGTCCTGAGAAACCCATTTTTGCTTAATTTTATTAAACATTTGGAATGTGAGGCTGAGAGCTGATTTCCTGTCATATTGAATTATCTTTCTAGGTCAGAAAGATGTGTTTTTTGCCTGTTCACGGGAATGCAATGATATATTACACCTTTATCTGATAAATGGCGTATCTGACTCAGACTGAGCTTTTCTTTTGTCATGGAGAGAACCTCATACTCTGCTTTTACCCCAGACAACAAAAGATGATCAGAGAAAAAGACACCTCCAAGGTGAAGCGCAAACAAAGACTGAATTCCACTGAAAATGAGAGGGTAAATATGAGTGAAAATGAACCTTCTTACTGGTATTCTGAAGTCAGAATCGGATGAAAGACGGAGTAGTCTTTTGATGATGGCTACCTCGCAGACGGTAGGAGCCTTGTTATGAAATACCTGCCTCTCCTTTAAATGTAATTTACATGCTCACTGATCTGACACTCTTTAGTCCAAGCAGGTTTGACCATGGAGCCGTCACAAATATCTGCAGGTTATCAGCATGCGCACTTTTTGTGTTGATTGTTGTGTTGCCCACTGCTAGCTCACTTCTCAATATATGGTGACATTTTTGTTAGCAGATTTCAATGCTGTGTGTTTTTGAATCCTCTAAAAGAGAGCTGATTGGTTTCTGTTTATTTCTGCCTCTGAAATAATGTATCAACATGGGTTTTGAAAGGCCATAATGAAACAACTTTTGTTGTCCTTTCTGCTCAGACGGGTATTGGTAGTACCACAAACAGCTGATCCAACAGCTGTGTTAATAGCATCAACTGTATATAAAGGATGGACCTCACTTTGGAGTCTGAAAATACTTTCCCGATGAACTGGTGTCCTGGTGTCTCAATCCCAAGTTTCAGGGTTTATTTCATAAAACATATGTTTATTTTGTAAATAATGGACCAAATTTAAAGGACAAATAGCGAGTAAGGCCGTAAGGTAGGCATGTCTTCCTCTGTTTCTCAGTCAGATCCACCCCACCACCAAAACACTCAACTGAGTGCTTCAAAATAGGACTTCACTAATCAGTCGGTGAAGTCACAGTCAGGTCGAGATATTTTTATTTTCAAGCATGCAAACTACTGTATATGGATTACTATTGTACTGAATGGGAAGTGGAAAGGACTATGAGAGAAATACAAAACATCATAACTAGAAAATGTAAAAACCACATAAACATGATACAAACTGAACTCGGAACAAGAAAATATATTCTAGAAAATGATTAAGGTGGAGAAAAATCACATTATTAATCAAAATCAAAATGCAGAGTAAAATTAGGAAGAATAAATAATAAGAATAAAATATGTTTCATCACTATTCTTTTTTAAATTTCTGTTTATAGACTGGCTATCACATGTTTTATATAGAGTCGATGTCAAGCAGCGGTTGGTGGTGACACATCATCACGTGTAAGACAAAACAATGACAACGGAGATTTCCCTGTTGCTGGAATAGGTGTGGTCAGTTTCATTTTTTTTAACATCCCCCTCAACCCCTAATCCTGCTAACCCTACCCTAAAGTCAGGTCATGAAAAGTCCGTGAAAATTCATAATGATTCTTTTTGAGGATGCCAGTCTTTATGGTTATTGTCACTGGGGTTCAACAAGCCAAACCCTAATGGTGATATGCTCCTGTCTAAGTGTGAACGCCATCATGCTCTGCTCTGATTTATCCCTCCCCTCTCTCTCTCTCCCAAACCACCAAATGGATTAGCCCGCTCCCTGGGGGCCCATGATGTCATGGAAAAATGAAATACATACTATTGTAGGATTACTGGAACCAACTCCATTCTGTGCAGTTTGTCTCTGTCAAGCGTCCTTTGACCTGCTAATAACTAAATAAGGATTATGTCATGATGTCAGGGAGCTAATTGAAGCGGGGTTTATGTTGTGTGTCTGCAGTGAGTGTCCAGGACTAATTGATGTTGACAGAGATGAATGTACAGTAATAGTTCATTATCTAATCATAACCTTTACACACTGTATGGAATCCTAGGAGAATAATGTATAATCCAAATATTAAATAACCACGTCACACCAGACTTGAGTTTTTTGTAAAGAACAATAACAATATTTTTATTAACTTGAAATCATATCAGATGCAGCAAACAAAGATATTTTTCTCAAATCCAAGGTGGCAATATTCAAATAATTACATTCAGCCAAAAGAGGAAGAAAGTATTACAAAGAAGAGGGGGAAAAGAAAGAGAGAGGATTGAGATTCAGAGGGAGGGGAAGGTTGAATGTGAGTGTTTGACGTGGGTGGTGGTACATGCATCCCAGGGAGGATGTGGATGGGACAATACATTCATTTACAGCCATCTTCTGCATTTCCTCGTACCCTGTTAGTTCATAGTGTCGTTGTCTCTCTTGGGTGAGTTGTATGGCTTTGCTCTCTGAACTCACACAATCCTCCTCTGCCATAGCTCTCATTTCAGTCTGAGAGTGCGTGTGTGTCACTGTGTGCACCCAAACCCCCCGAGGATTGTGGGATGTTTTAATTAAAACAGTGGAGGCTAATGTGGGTTAAACACAGACCATCTCTGCCTCCGAAAAATTCCCTCTTCATATTCCTGCAGCAGTTTTCACACTCTCTGTCTCGGCTGTGTTTGCAGCTCCTGTCCTAATAGACACTGGCGGGTGGGGCTGTGGCGTGGAGAAAGAGCAGTCCCCAGGCCCTTCAGCTTTGTTCTAAAATGGTAAGTAGGTTATAGGGGGACAGGGGCACTAACGCCAACTGAATATTCATACGCCCACCCCCGCCTTGACACTGTCCAACAGATGTTTTGATGTCTTTTTATAGCGCTGGGTTCTCCCGCCACTATCACACGCATACACACAGAATCTGGAGCACTTCTCTCTAATAAGTATCCAATGTCAGTGCTTGCCTGAAGCAACAAATTAAAACACACTGCCCAGAGACACACACACACATACACAAAAAGGAATATGTTTCACTCTGAGGACATCTGTCAGACTCAGAGACAGCAGGGTGGTCTGTTGTTAGTGGCCTACAAAATATTGTTCACTTCAAAACAGGGAGTATGAAAGTAAAAATAAAAACTGTGAGGAGTTTTCTGGGACAGCCATCCTCGAAAGATGTCACTTAGAAAACAGGTTGTGGTGGTGAGGAGAGGAAGTAGGGGAGGGTGAAGATGGAGTGAAAGGGAAAACGACAGACAGGAGAGATACGCATCTCCTGATCATCAAGCGGTTGTATAATCGCGGGCTAATTGCCTGTCGGCAAAGGTGGCACTCAGATGTCCTCTTAGTTGCGTAATGAGACCCCTGTGGGGACCGATGGAGAGAGGGAAGGAAAGAATGGGGGGGGGGGGACAAAGGGAGGTGGAAAGAGAGGAGACAGGAAATGGGAAGACAGCTATAGCGGGATGGAAAGGGGACACATTCATGAGGCTGTCTGCGTGTGTGTCAGCGGGAAATCTGCTATTTTTGTTTTTATGTGGATAAAATGTTCCCATGAGGACAGAAGGATGAGGAAATCCACAAAAACGCCACTTTTACACAGGGAAAGGTTAATGACTGAAGTCTCTAATAATAAAACACATTGATGCGGATGTGTGTGAGAGAGAATAAGGCAGCTGGGCGAATGAAAAATGCATCACACCAAGGTGCCCACCTTCAGGAGCACACACACGCACACACGCACACATAAAGTGGCCAGAGAGAAGGTGAGGACGCTCAGAGAGATACACAGGGAGAATGAATGCACAGTGGCGGACAAAGTGAGTGATAAATAGAGGAAAAAAAAAGGGGGGGGGGTGGACAATCACACACTCGCGTCACGGTACCCAGACAAAAGCACAACCTCGCCTCGCCAGCATCGCCCAGCTTTTAATGTCAACCAAAAGGACAATGACGCAAATCGGCCCGCTGTAACCTCCAGCTGCAGCAGGCGGTTACACACAGGCGATGCAACAGGATATTTGCTCCCTTGTCCGACTCCAACTCAGGATTTTTATTCTGCACTCGCTCATTTTAAAAGCAGAGAAAGGGGAAGGAGGCCAAGGTACGGCCTGAGTGACATCGTAGCAGATTTGATTGTGGTGATGATGATGATGATGCAACATCGGAGGTCAAAGGTGACAAATGAAAGGCACAGCTTCAATGGTTCCCCCTGAGTTGTCGCTAGCTTTTCGCACACTCCTCCTCATTTTCACATAGTTTTGATCAGAATTCAGCCAATTTAGCTACATCATTCCTTTTGCTTCATTTTTTATGTACTGTTATGCTTTTTTAAAAACATCCTACACTGATAGAAGTCCAACTTCAAACGAGAGCTCAGTTACACCAGACACTGTTTTAAAGGGAATTGCTGCATTGAAGGGGTTTTGGAATGGATATACAGTGCAAGCTTCAAGTGCTTGCTGACATCTTACAATAGAGACACACGCGCGCGCACACACACACACACACACAATTATACATGCACACACCTGTGCAAAAACATACAGAGTAGCACACTGAGGCTTTTCTAAACAGTCAAACAAAATAAATAAGGGGATATGGGGACTGATTCTGTGCTTTAATTATTTGTAGAAAATAACTACGCACACCAGGCTTTCTCTCACATACAAAACACACGCACGAGCAGGCGGAGGATGAGAGACAAGCGGTGTTATGTGAGCGGGCGGGATGCATCGACGCTCTGGTCCGATGGGATTTCCTGAGTTGTATGAATGACAGTCCCTCTGGGAGAACCTCAACAGGACTCCTCGTGTCACGATGGAGATGGGAGATTCTGCATGTGTCACATAAACATGCCCTTTTGCAAGCATCGTAGAAAAGAAGAGAAAGTAGAGAATAAAAGGCAAAGCTTTTCAAGAGTCAGTATGAGAGGAGAGAATGAAGAACATTTTTGAAAAAAGGAAGAAGAAAAAAAGAGCTCTTCATGAGGATCATGATGAATGGCAATAACAAACCGTATCACAGTATCCTCTTTTGAAATAAAAACTTTTTTGTTCACATTTGAAGTTTTTTTTTGTTGTTGTTGTTGTTGTTGTTTCCCAGTAGACTATATCACACAGTGATAACAAAGAAAAGGAGAAATCTACAGCCACATTAGCTTCGTGCAAAAGAACCACATACACTGGCACGCCGCATAGGCAAAGAGATCAAAGCAAGACAACGCATACAAAAATATAGAAAAATCTCCAATGCAACTTATCGCTTCACAGGAAAAAACCAAAACAAAAAAAAACAAAAAAAACATTTCCGTCAGTTCAAACTGCATCAATTCCTGCTGAACACCTAAAGCCAAAGGGCCACTTCAGGAACATTCTCTTTGTGTTTTGTCACTGTCGCTGCTGCCGATGCTGATGCCGCTGTTTTGTTTTGTTTTTTGTTTGTTTTTGTTTTTTTTAGACTACCAAAATTCTGGTGTTTTCCCTGCAGGAATCCACAGAATCACTCAAAATATCCAGAAGCTGAAGTTGATCATTATGGCAAACGGCCATCATAATGATGTTTGGAACAATGTGAACAACATGTCTGAGTGATAGAAAACTAGTACAATAAAAGCATATAATTTCTGTCATATCATCGGTGACAGATCTGTTTTTTTTTTTTACTTTGTTATTTTAAAATACATACTATGTCCTGTCACTTTGAAGACATTCCAGCATTTGCTCATAATTGGTAGTGACAGAGTTAAATAGTTTGGCATACTCAGCAAGCCATGCCCAAAAGGATGCTATTTAGTCTCTTGCAAAGGAGGGGGGGTAAGGGAGGGGGTAAGGGCAGGTCCCAGGATGCAATGTCAACCTGCCCTCCCATGGGAGACGCTGAGGTGGGGGAGATGGGCAGGGGTTATACAGAACAGCTGAGATTACAAATCGTGCTCAAGACCGGGTCAGCCCAATGATTTCAGCACTTGCAAATCACATGCAAAGAGTAAGTCAGAGTTTTAGACTCTCAGTCATTCTGTCTGCCTCGTAGTGGCATCTGTTTACTTCACAGGTAGGGAACAGAGCCGAAAACTGTGAGCGTCATACCAAGTCCAGCACTCACTGCTTTCACATTGATAAGAAAAAGGATTGTTTGGACGCCTTCAAAGGAAATACATTGCAGACATGGAATGAGGACAAAGCAGTTATGAGGAAATGCTGCGAGTAAGGCAAAGACGGATGATTTATGTATCAGTCCACGGAGAAACAGAAAAACCCAACATGCTCAGAGGGCGAAAGTTTTCAGATGCCATGAATGAAAAAAGTCTTCCAAAGCGTGTGGAGGGATTCAACACTGAGGAGAAGAGGAGTCACTGGTTGTTTGGCTCTCCTGCTCTCTCTTCCTCCTCCTCCTCCTCTTCATCCTCCTCATCCAGGGAAACAACACCAGAGGAGGCCACATCAGAAACCCTCCTGCGAGGGTCGTAGTTGGGCGGATATTCCACCCCGTTGCGCTCCGCCGCCACCTGGCACACAGTGCTCTCATAGTCCTTGCACGGGGTGTCATCGTCCTCGCCTGGCGACAGGTACGTGTCAGAATAAGTCATTGAGTAGCAAGGAGAGTTGTGACCCCCGCAGGGCCTGATGCCTCGCCCTACCCCACCCAGGCTTTGGAACCCACAGTCTCCCCCACTGGGCCCACTCTGCCCCACCCTCTGAAGTCGGGCCAGGAGCAGCTCCTCCCTTCCGTGCAGCGCCGACAGGATCTTTGCGGCGAGCTCTGCGGCGTTGCTGTGGGAGTGGGTGCCACGGTGGCCACCGAGATCACGCAGCAGCGGGTGCTGCTCATCCAGGCTGCAGAGGCTGGAGCACAGGGTGTCTGGAGAGCCTGCCGTAGGGGACGGCTCTCCACTGCCACCTCCCTCTCCACCTCCACTTCCACTCTCGCAACAGGAACCTCGTAAGCCCAGGTGTTGACAAAGCTGGCTGTGGATCAGGTCCTTCAAGTAGGGAGGATAAGATGGCGCATCTAGAGGGAAAGATACAGACTGTGAGCATGAAGTCCTGAAGGAAGAAGAGCAACGATAAGAAAAGAAATCTGAGATGAACCACTAACATTTTCACTTGGTTTTTGTGACTGGTTGCAGCATCAAATAAATGTTTTCCTGATTTAAAGGCAGCCTGTGGAGAGATTTACCACTAGAGGCACTATCGAGTTATAATAGTTTTGTAATTTTCTTTTTTTTTTTTTTTTAATATAGATTTTTGGTTTTGATTCAGTTTAGGTTCAGTTAGTTTCCGGAGTGTGTTTGTTCATTTCAGTCTCAGTCTTAATGCTTTAAGTTTAGTTCTATATTAGCTTTTTTCAGCTGTTTGTTTCTTTGTTTGTTTGTTTTATGAAGTGGTATTTTTCAGAAACAAGATGAATGCAACTGAATTGCAGTCGTGCGGCCATCCAAGGCTATTAAACATGTGCACCAAGGTGTTTGCTAAAATTTTCAAACAGTAAAACTGAGCTTGAGATTAATACACAGATGTAAACAATAGTGCATATATCAATGAAACAACAGAAGTTTTAAATTTAAACTTATGTGGAAGAAGCATGATCTGATAAGTTTATTAGACTTCAGAGATCCATGAAAACACTAAAAATAATAACATAAGAACACTTAACATAATATTCATTGCAAAAAACTGTAGATTGATATTAACTAAACTTTAGTGAATAGTTATTTTACTGCTAACAATGAAATGAGATTTAACAGTTATTAATTAGTGTTATGTCTATGTATATTAATACATGAGGGTGTGTAATACACAGTATACTGTATATTATATTATATTATATTATATTATATTATATTATATTATATTATATTATATTATATTATATTATATTATATGACTGAGTATCTGTCCTTTAGCGTTGGTCTTGTGAAACACATGTCGTGAGTAAGACTAGTCCAATTCTCAAATCTTTGTGCTACCAAAATCACCATCTTCTCCCGAACCTAAATAAACACATAAATAAAGAGCTGCAGTAAAGATAAACAAAAAGTAAAGACAAAACTAAACAGGACAAAATTACTATAAAGTGTTAACACGTACACATATGCATTTTGCTAAACATGTAAATTTATCTCCACGGGGTGCCTTTAAAATACAAATCCAAACTCATGAGTTAGACTCACATTTGCTGCTTAAAAAAAAGAAATGAAATTAAAATACCAATATTTTAATTTTAGAATCTAATCAATGCACAGTGTTTAAAGAAGACAAAAGTGTGTTTAAAAAAAATGGACTCTTTAAAATAAGCCATGGATAAACAGTAGTAAAAAACAACGTCGATATGTCCTGTAAATGTCTTTAGTAGAAATATTAACATCACACTGAAAGGGTGCGAAAAAACAACAGAGGAGAAAAAAAGAAAGATATTAACAAGAATATAAAACCTGTACAAAATTAAAAGGAGCTCAGAGCTTTCATTATAGATGTGCTAAAATCTAGTGTCACAGACTCAGATCGCATTTCATGTAGCGTTGATTAATATCACAAACAGGCTGGTACACGTGGACCTCTGTTCACTGCATGATCTTTGGCCCAAGGTAAGAAACCATGACTGTACGCAGAAAAGCAACAATGAGCTAAATCTTGTTAGCTGCGATATCGGTTATTGGTGGTTCCGTGTAATCAAGATGAAAGCTGTGGAACACACAAGCACGCGCGTACGCACAGCCGTGGTCAAATACACTCTGTGTATTTATAACCTGCTCACACACCATCCTCACACAGACACTGCCTCTGCTGCAAAGGAAATGATATTAAACTTGCAGGAGGGATATCAAATTGCACCAAGGATCCGAAGAAAATGTCTGGAGAGGAAAAAAACTAGGGCACTGGGACAATGGAAGATACAGTGAGAGGGAGAGGGGAGGAGAGAATAATGAGGAAGAGGGTGTGTAAAGGGGTATTAGTGAGGAAGGGCACAATATGGAGGAAATAAATGTGATTTGTGTGTGTGTGTGTGTGTGTGTGTGTGTGTGTGTGTGTGTGTGTGTGTGTGTGTGTGTGTGTGTGTGTG
>JAVDPK010017958.1:0-11462 GCA_034780415.1 Cichlasoma orientale | reverse complement strand
TATATATAAAATTAAACTGTTTAAAAAAAAAAAAAGGAGTCAATTCTAAAAATGGAACAAAACACAGTCCAGATTTGAATAGGTCTATATGCCTACTCCCTTCTGCTGATTTTTAACTAATGGCCACACAGAATTAAAGCAAATAATGCTGCACCTATTGCAAGTTTCATATTATATCGTGTAATATCGCTTGGTGATCGTCTTCACCTATTTTTCATAGTTCCATTATTGTCTGTTCATTCTGTGCTCCCTGCTGATGACTACCAAACAAGCTCATCCTAATCTTGAAGTGGCCCGTCTGTTTGGATTGCTCAAACAATGACAGAGATCAGAGATGCACAATGTCAGACATCTCAGTGTCACCTGATATAGTTTGTTAACCGACTTTTATTGCTCATCCAAATAAACATGAAAGGAAGAGATCTGGCGACTGAACAAACTGCTCGGTGCAGTCGAGGCCTAACAGCAGCAAGTCTCACCTCTAGCGCCTGTCTGAGGAAGGTCCTCTTCTCAGCCTTGGCCCACTCTATGCACTCGAGGCACAGCTCTACCTCCTGACCCGTGGCAGCCTCCATGTCCAGGAACAGGTCCAACAGGGAACGGACCAACCGGGCTGCCTTGGCCTTGGAGATGGAGTTGAGGAAAGGCCGGACATATTTCAGCAGCCCACCGAGCTCTGAGAAGAGGTTAAATGGAAAAAAGTTTTGCTTGGGCAATTAAGAAGAACTGCAATTTCAGAAAACATGAGGAAAAAATTCTTTTTAAGTCGTTTACTTTTACATGTCAGTAAAGGAAAGTGTAAGTCATGATGAGTAACCTCAATGTTTTCCTATAAAAACAGAAACTCAATCCTTTAAAGTAATCAACAATTCCATAATTTGGACATTCATTTTGTTTAATCCTTGACAGTTATTCCAGATACAAGTCTGACTTGTTTAAAAGATTTATAGCACTTCAAGCACAAGAGGAACAAACTGTTCAGCCAAAGGCATCTCAAGCTTCCCGTGCTTCCACCAACTGCCACCTGCCTGGCAACAAGTTTTGGTTTACTGAGAACAGCAAAGCGTTCCCAGTGAGGAATTTCAGGCAGCACAGCAACCAAAAATAGTTTTAGCCAGAATCAAAAGAGAAAAAATTTTAATTATTGAAGCTTTCATTTACCAAAGCTTAATATGTACTGATGTTCAGGTAAAGGTCAGAAATAAAAGGGAAATGCATAGATTTTTGCCAAAAGATTGATCTGAGCATGTTTAAAAGAAAAAAAACAAAAAAAACCCCCAAACAAACAAAAAAAAAAAAAAAACAGAAAAACTAATTTATAGCAGGTTTGCTGACCTGGGTTGTGGTTGAATAGTCCTAAAAATGAATGTCCTAATCACCTTGCCTTGACCTCATCTTGAAAACATCATTAAGTTAAGGAACGCAGTGAAGGAGAACTCAGCCAGGTTTGAAGGAGTCGGGTAAAGCGAGCCTCACAGACTCTCTCTGACCTTACACTAGGCTGCTAACAAATGTGACAGTGATTGTTGCGGATGTGAGTCTGCAGTGTTGAAACTACGGTCTGCCAAAGTGGGATTACAGAACAATGCATTTTAGATACCTGTTACCTTAGTGTGTTTATATAAACAATAAAAACCCTTTGAAAAACACAACTTCATTACCACTCATGTCTGTGAAATGAAACAGCTGTATTAAGGAATGTCCGCTCACATTATCTCTTTTTGCTATGATGAGCCACATTAACTCTTTATGAAGGCTTTCAGTATCTCGGAAGTCAATTAATTAATGATCATCCTAAAAGCTGGCAAATTTCACTTTATTTATATATAAAGTTTCTTTCAGCTGCTCCCTTATTAACAACAGATGGCCACAGCGTATGGATCCACATGCTTGAGTTGACTTTTACACTGAATGCTTTTCCTGACACAACCCTCCCAGGGATTTGTCTCTCCTCCTGGTCTCAAACAAGGGATCTTTTACATTAGGTGACTGTTAACCATGACATTATGGAGCCACCAACTTTTATAATTTTTAATATAATTTCATAAGTTGATTTTGTTAAGGTTCAGAATTCACTTGTGGGTGATGAAGACATAGGTCTATCAGTATATTAGGACTGAGAGAAGTAATTTACATGAAAAAAAAAAAAAAAAAAAAAAAGAAGTAATTTACATGATCGTCTTCGTCACTCGCTTTGCTCATCAGTTTTCATGAACAGCGAGTTTTATTAAACTTTGCTATAAACTGAGACCCACCATTATCTCCAGAGATAATTTCAGCAACCTCTGGCATCTGCACATATAAGTTTCACAGCCTGTAAACAGCTGTTAACTGCTGGTCACTCCAGATATGTGCACAATGATGGGGCCAAAAATCTAATTTATCCATCCAGTCTCTTTTCCTTTCACTGGTCCAGTATATCCTTTACTAAAAGAGGTAATGAACGAAGCAATGAAGCACCCTTCCTCAATTCTGGGTCACTTCACTCACTCAGTTATGCAAACTTGCTGATTCAACCAAAACTCTACACTAGAACAAATTCCTAGGATATGTATAATGGAACTCAAACTTGATCTAGTGGCACTTCAGCCATAAGTATTTCCTGACTCAGGTTTTCCAGGAGTTTGCTCATAAGGATCACCATAAGTTTATTAATCTTGCTGCTCAGCATTCACAGCGTGTGTAATCAAAATAAAACAGCGTCTTCAAACTCAGGACATCGTGTTGGGTTTACCTGCCGCCTGTCCCGTCTTTGCCAGCAGGCCCCCCAGCTCCAAGATGCTCTGCTCTTTGACACGCACCGCCTCCTCATCGCTGTCCTGGATGTCCCGCTTCACTACAACACACAGCACTATGATGTCATCTGATCCGTGTTAACGTGAATCACCGCGATATACTAACACTGAAAACGCTGATGCCCCATTACTGTTTCCGTCTCTTAGCGCTAAAAGATAAAAGGTGTCAAGAGTGGAATGAGGCGGATGGCGAGCAGCCAGGAGGCTCGAGAAGCTGCGAAATGCCGGAGCTGTCACCGTAAAACAATAAACGGCATCGGCAACTAAACGGCTAAGCTTTCATAAATGACAGAAAAGATCACAGCACTACACCGGCATGCTTTATGACAAAGACGGTGAAATTAGGCAACGAGCTAATTTTCTCTTAAGTTTCTTTGTCGGCCTGGCATCTGACAAGACGAGGGATAGCCGCTAACACTGGCTGCAAGCTAACGTTAACTAGCCAGCTGTCACCCCAGTCACTGTCAAATGAATGAGCAAGGGTAGCTAACGTTAGCTTGTCTGATAAGCTAGCCGGTAAATTGCTAGCCGGCTAGCCCGCTGCTGCTGACTCACTGTGCAAGCAGTGAGCAAACAGACACGGCCAGCACTCAGCTAGCTAGCGCGGCTTAGCTTAGCCGGTAGCTAAGAGCGAGCCTGGCTAACTCCGCTGCTCCAGGACTGATGGAGCAAAGCAAAGCCTCTGCCTCTGCTCCAAAAAATTACTTTCTTTCCAGTGCCATGTTTCGCCCAATATATTTACCTATTGAATGTAAAATATCAATAGAGGCATTCCGGTCTGTTCCAAGAAGAGACTGTGCTCTCTGAAACTCAGCCACTGCCGCGGCTGCCATCTTTTCTCTGCCTGCCTCCGCTCCGCTTTACCCGCTGGGTTTCCGCTCAGTTCGTTCACATGGTCGGAACAATGGCTCCCTCTGCAGGTCATATCCGGTAGTCGTGTGCGAAACGGGGCTTGTGCTTCTAAAAACTCGTGCTCATTTTAATCAGTTTTACGGCAAATTAAGGTCTAACAGCAGCATAGCATCCACTGTCTGATTTGTTAGTATTAGAACAACAAATCTTCAGTAAGTGTTTTCTTTTAGTCATTTATTTGTCTGCAATGTCCCCTGCAATACAACTTTGCGTGCATTCTGGCTTGAGGAGATCACTGCTGTGAGAAGTTGGGGAAAAAAAAGATACTCCAACCTGAGAAATTTATGTTTAAATAAGCTTGGAGCTTTTTAATGACCAGCATGTGGCGATTTGTCCTGTAGAAAAGGCACTTCTGGTGTTACAGTATAGGTCTATGGGAAAATGGCCCTTAGCTCCCTCATTCATACCCTCAGTAAACACTTTCCTGATGAGTTTATGGGCTCTGTCTCCAGTTTCAACTCATACTGAACACAACATGGTGTTTATTTTGTAGATTGTGGTACTCATTAGACTCTGGAATGAGAATAAACCAGGTTATGAGTGAAAGGTCATTAGCCAGTGAAAATGCAGTGCCCCTTGGTTGTCACATACAGTTTTAGCTACATCCACCCTTTACATACAGTCTATAATAAGTGCAAATATTAAAGATCTATGACTGTCAAAGGTGCAAACTTGTGTGATAGTTGAAACTCTATCACACAAGTTTACAAATGTGTAGTTCACTGTGCAAATAAAGTTTATAACTCAGGTGTGATTACTGTTTAGAAAACCATTTTTCCTGTTATATGTTATAAGTAAAAATCAGACTGGCGTAACAGTGCACACTGTGTTCCATTTCATTCTTTTCTGAAATATATCTAAATTTTATGTGTTGAAATATATCACGTTTTATCTGTAGGCACTGCAAAGAGAATCGCTGTCTATGGAATTTACATTTTTACATGAATTTCTGTTTTGGAAACTTAACAGTCGGGTTTCATGTCAGTGGCGGGTTAAATGATGTGTTAACACATTGTAGCTTCATGTTAACCACTAAGCTAGAGAGCGCCATCAGAAAGTAAAGAACTGGGGTCATGCATTAAATATACAAAATAGCCTTTATTTCATAAAACATACAAAGAGCACAAAATACTCAAACTCAAATCTCACAAGTGAAGTCACTCATGACAGCTGTCTGCCCTCACAGGACGATGGATAGGTAGTCACAAACCTGAAAGCAAAAACATCTGGATGAAGTCAGAAGTCACATTCACACCGCTATATGTCGTATTGTGTTTCTCTGTGAGGTGTGTGGATGAACTGGCATCATACACTGCAGCTTATCATCAGGTTGGAAGAGTTTTCTGTGTCGGGAGCGACGGAGAATACGGGGTTGTGGAGACAGTCTTCCATGTGCTCTGACACCCTGGACTCCAGAAGATGCTGCAGGACATCAGGAGTGATGTTCTGTTTCTAAGGACAACGCACACATTTCATCATTTTAGACTTCTCTGCCTTTCCCCACAAAGTTTCACATATTTTAGTCAGGTACACGATGTGTTATTATTTTCAAATTAAGATGTGCTTTCTTGAATTTAAATAAGTGTTCAAATAAAAAATAAAAAAATCAATGTCCTCACTAAAATAATCAACCTAACATGGTTCTGTGCACGTGTGCCTCTCCCCTACACACAGAGCGGAGCAGGTAATCACTTTCGAGGAAACACAGAACAGTTTTTAGCCAAAATATGAGAGCAGCTCATCCAAACATCAAACTGGGGTCTGTAATACGTGAATTGTTAGGACAGATGAGGAGCTCACAATCATCACAATTTTTCTAATTATTACACAGGAGCAGGAAGACTGAAATTTCTGGTGCAAACTGATCATAAGAGCACCGCCTAGCAGGCAAAACATGCCTGTCACATTGTATTAACTCTGCTCGTGTCACCCAGTTATTGAGTGGGCACCATTTCTCTATTTTTAGTAACAGTGACCTTGCTCTTGACCTCAGTGACCCCATATACAATCCCAACAATGCTTTGGTCATACACTATTTACTCCTGACGCTTGGTGAGTGAAAGCTGAACGCTTCTCAAGTTATTGAGGGGATACTTCAATGGATGCCCACTCGAACACCATGGGCGGCCACATAATACATCCTGTCTTTCAAACTGTTAATAACAAAAATGAATCGCAACATCGACATGGAGAGCTATAATAGATAATAACAGATGATAACTAAAATTTCTAAAGCTTGGGATCCTTTAATAATGACAAAGATTTTTAATAAAGTAGAATTCAGCAACAAACCTTAGTGTTGATATAAACTCCACAGGGACAGGAGATTAAATGGCTGTTGACGTTCAGGTTGTTCCTGGAAGATTAAGACGTAAGCTCAGGTTAAAGCACTGTACAAACATCTGTGCCTTTGCCACCGATTCATCCACATTTCCCACAGATTTCGACTGCGACTGTTGTGACAGAAATATTTTAAGACAAGCTGACTGCATCTGACTGCTTTAAATTCCAATTAAAAATTGCAAAATGGTAAACAACCATTTATTGTTATTATGACGTGTTTCAAGCAATTAATTCTTAAACTCACGCGTGACATATGGGGCAAATAATACGTATCTCATCCATTCCTTCCACGACAGATGATATGTACTGCTGCTCGAACAGCTGGTTTCTCTCGTACTCTTCAATAATGGACATTTCTGTGGCACAAAGAAATGTCAAGGCTCAGAATCAGCAGGCTCACACAGGCCACATCGCCACTGAATCTACGCGTGACGCATTACCTTCAGACATGAGCTCCTGTTGGATTTCTTCAAGCACTGCCAGTTCATCGTACTCCTTCATGACACCCAACATCTGTAAGAAAAGGCATCAGACCCGTTCCTGTTTCAATACCACCAACTAAGCTCTCATTCACCCACTTATGATTGCAGTTAAGTTTTTAGATGCAGCACAATGTGAATGCATAGGTTAGCTCTGCCAGAGTCCAGATAACTCCATCCATACACAAAAGACATTCCTAAATGCGAAATGAGAATATGCAAAAGAAAGAAAGGAGCCATGTTTTGGCAGGGAGAAGCTGGGAGAGACAGACCTGTGCCATGCCTGCAGGTCCCCACAGCGAGGGCAGTCTCTGGTCCTCTGACTGCAGCGCGCTCCACTCTTCCTCCATCACCTCCTGGACGATGATGGAGGCCCCGGAGCCGCTACCCTGCTGGCTCTCTCCCATCTGCCGGTATCTCTCCAGCAGCCTGGCCCGGCTGTTTTTTAACCTGTCTACACAACGCTTGAAAGCACATGAAATTAAGAGACTACAATGTTAAACTAAAACTAGCAGTGTACCAGCATGCTAACTAATCAGCGCACTGATATTTCGTAATACCTTTCGGTACGTTTCTTTCCATGGCGGAGTCGTTCCTTTATAAAGTGAGCGGTGTCTGTGCAAAGCGTCCATTAAAGGTCAGTCGCAGCTGTGCGTTTGTAATAACTTGTTAAAACAAACTGGCTAAAGTTGGAGAAGACTTCAGGATCAAAACATTTCAGCTTTCAACCCCGCCACCCGGAAGTTGATATATGTTACCGCGGATTGCATGACGGGTAATGTAGTTTTGAGTAAATTAAATTAGAATAGAATAGAATGCCTTTATTTGTCATTATACAGAATAGAATTTAATGTCTATTATTTGTTTTTATACAGAATTTAAAGTCACTTTCTTAAATAAAAACATTTCCTGTCAAGTTTTTAAAAAAATTCCATAGCCATAGGGGTATTTTAGAACTGATGGGGGGTTTTAAAGGCAGCAGGTAGTGTTCAGACCACCCTTTATATAAATGGAATAGATTTTATGAGCAAAAAATGCACAAATGAAACATATGAGGGAATGCGTCTACCTTACCAAGAACATAAAAGCATGTGGGGAATTTTACTAGAACTCTAATTTTACTGATGGAAGGAGTTGCTTGTTTTGTTTATGATACAGTATCTTACTGTATCATAAACAAAATTAAAGAATTACACCATCTTATAATAATAGTGGTGCAGTGGTTAGCACTGTTGCCTCACAGCAAGAAGGTCCTGGGTTTGAATCCCAGCCGGGACCTTTCTGTGTGGATTTTCTCTGGTTTCCTCCCACTGTCCAAAGACATGCAGTTAGTGGGGTTAGGTTAATTGGTGATTCTAAATTGCCCATAGGTGTGAATGGTTGTCTGTCTCTCTGTGTTAGCCCTGCAAAAGACTGGTGACCTGTCCAGGGTGTACCCTGCCTCTTGCCCTATGGATAGGCTCAAGCCCCGCTACGACACGAGGGGATAAGCATTTGAAGAGGAAGAAGAGCTGTTATGGCAGTTGAAATAATAATAAGAAAACAAGTAAAAGAAAAATATTTCTAAATCAACAAAGCAAAATGTCAATAAAATGTTGCAGTTACAGGCAGGTATATTCTACAGTAGAGGTTTCCTGTATCTGTCCTCGTGGCAGTGGAGCTGAATCAGTCTATTAAAGAAGGTGCTCTGCTGCTTGGTCGGGATTATCCATGATGGATGACAGTTCGATCAGGGACCTCCTCTCCACCACAGCTTCAAAAGTGTCCTGTTTGCAGCCAATCACAGAGCCAGCCTTCTTAATCAGTTTATTCAGTCTTTTGGTGTCACCAGCTCTGATGCTGCTCTCATCACACCTGACTGATCTCCAAAATATTGCTCCACACACTATAATAAAATAAAACTAGATTTTATTATTATTATTATCATTGTGTAAATGTTATTTCTAAAATGATAATAGTTGTAGGAACACGACAAACAGTCAGAGATACTGGAAAGCACCATGTTCTACAAAAGCAAACAAACTAAATTGAATTATGTACCTCAAGTTATGTCATTCCTAAATGAATACAGTAAAATTTATGTGAAAAAAAAAACTTTCCAGCAGAAAGTTCTCTACTTCATGGTGTAGTCTATTATATGTTCAGATAGATTTATTTTTTGTAATTTTACTCAAGATTAGACAGTTAGAGGTTGAAATTACAGCAACATGAAGTAAATCTAATGTGTGTGTTCATGTAGCCCGCTGTGTATCATCCTCAGTCTCCTACACTGGTTTAACATTGACCAGTCATAGTTTCAATGCTAAAATGACTTCTGCTCATTGCTTGATTAACTATGGAAAATTAAAAAAAAAAAAAAACAATCCACAGGCACTCTACATGTCTGTTTCACTGTTTCACCAAGGCAACAAGGAACCAACCAGCAC
This sequence comes from Cichlasoma orientale, assembly GCA_034780415.1. Taxonomy (NCBI): domain Eukaryota; kingdom Metazoa; phylum Chordata; class Actinopteri; order Cichliformes; family Cichlidae; genus Cichlasoma; species Cichlasoma orientale. The sequence continues at coordinate 2,507 of JAVDPK010017958.1, read as the reverse complement.
ACAGAAATTCAACCAGCAAACAATTTAATTTTTTTTTCACCAAACAAACAGTGTCATTTGAGATAATTAAATGTTGTAATCTTACAGAACTTCTACAATGGGATAATCTGAGATTTAGAACATTAGACACAGGCAAAAGGACCGCAGATGGTCGATACAGTGGTGCAAAATTTGCAGGAAGTTTAATTATATAAACCCAAGTGGGGCAATGGGGCAAACTTAGTATTGATTGCTGATCAGTACCTTGTGATCCTCTCTCACTGAGTCTTATAACAGCATGTGTAGGCCTGTGTGTTTGTTCGGTCTACACTGAGCAGGTGATCAAGAGCACATCTTTCTGTTCTGTGTGTGTTTTGTTGATTGTGTCCTTAAGAATATTGAAAATCATTAAATATCTGTTCCATAACACTGAATATCAATGTATTTGTGATTTGTACTGCCATCCACCAGCTGTGTGACTCACTGTGTATCTTATTCCTTGCAGATACAACTTCTTCTTTAAGAAGCTTTACAAATCCCTCCTCTCAGTGGCCTCGTTTGCCTGTGGGCAGAGCGCTGCATTTGGGAAGAGAGCCATTCAGATAAGTCCACTTTCTAGCTCACTGCCTCCATGTGGGTTTTATGAAGTGCAAAGTGCTACTGCTGTTGGAAAGCAGCTGTGCAGGCTGATTTTACAATGACTTTCATCTGACAGATTGCAAGGAAGGACATCAGTTGATGTTCTGCATCAAGTTTTGGTGTCTGAGGTGGAAAGAAAAAGCAAGAAAATGTGTAACTGCAAAAACTGCAGCCATATCTAAAGTGCACACCAGCTTTTGCTAATAGAATGTTATCGTCAGCTCACAGACACAAGACATGATGAACACGGGAAGAACTGCATCCACAGATGATTTTAAAAGAGAAATTTAAAACCGTCACAGAAGTACCTAAGATTTCAGTCCTGGCTGATTTTATTTTATTTTTTTGTCTTATTTTGTTTGCATTTCTGATGAATAATAACACATGCAGGTGTCGTTTGCTGATCCACAAAAGCCTTCCTGTGTTTTAGCCACAGTGAAAACAGCCTCTGGTTGAGATTGCAGCCATTGTGGGTCAATACATCTGTTCAGCAAGGATTTGTAATGCCATTAGCGAAAGTCACTCCTCTTGATCAGTGTGTTGTTTGTCACTTTTTAAATATCAGAAATAAATAGATATTAGGCCTCAGAGAGATGCATATCTGGGCAGGAATTAGCTGATTCGACAAGCCGTTTCGATTGTTGTTTTGCTGTTCATCAACTTCTCCTAATCATTTTTTTGGTTAAACAAAAAGATGGTTTATTCTTTAATTAATTGTGCTGACAGACCCTGGGGGGAATCTGATTTCCAATAAGTAAATGCATATTTTCTTAATAGATTCTGATTTAAATGAATTTTACATGTTTCTTTAGTGTTAAGTGAACTTTTAACAAAGCACCTTTCCCTGGCTGATCACAGACTGTATACATAAAACACAACTTCTAATTAAGCCCTTTCATTTTAAAGACCATTAACAATATTTGACTCCAAGAATCCTTGAATGAGAATGAATTTTACTGTCATTATACTCAGCTACAGGGAAATCTGGCTTGGCATCGCTCAGCTCAAGGTTTTAGGGCAGCTCTCCATTCAGGTTCTCTTACTAGCAGTCTCTATGGATGAGAAAGGGTGTGTAAATGTCGACATATGCATGTCTTAGACCTGTATGTGTTAGCGCAGAGTGTGTATGTAGGTCCTTGTAATCAGTGCTTTGATGGCAGGAGGGGTGTGATGAAGGGCACAGCTCTGAGGAAGAAATTGGTTCCCAGTCTGTGAGTGTGAGCTTTGATTTTTCTGAACCATCTGCCAGATTGCTGTGATTCAATCAAGTGGTGGCCAGGGTAACAGTTGGAGTTGATGGGCCTTTTATAAAAGATTTACCAACAATATCTGTGTGAACCGGGCAGATTCAGCTTTGTAACCAGGTGTGAGTTGTCTCCTAATCCTCAGAGATCAGCCCTGCTGGTGTAGCGATGTCAGCCAGCTTGTTGCATTTTACAAGAAAACCATTTGTTTTCTCCCAGATTTTCATCTGAATAACGGTTGGGTGGGTGTGGAGGTCCCCTTCTTCTCCACGAAGCTGCTGTGCCAGCCCAGGTTCGGGCGGATTTTAGCAACCACAGTGTTAATGGGGCTCGGCCTCACTTGAAGTGATTCACAAAATCCCTGCGCTGATCCTCAGCAGCAACCTCCCCCTCCACTTCCCCCTCCACTACAGCAGCAGCAGCAGCTTCGACACGTTTGGTTCAGCACCTCGGAGAGCGAACCCTGCGATAGGCTGGAGCCCGCGGGCGGCCAATAGCTTCAGCGGCGCGGCTGCGACAGCGACAGCTGGAGCGGCGGCAGCAGCATCCCGGCAGCAGCCAATGAAAAGGCGCCGTTTCTCTCCCACATCCAACCCGAGGAACTGCCGATGCCCGCATCGAAACGACGGCTCTCTCTCTCTCTCT